>BTHU01000002.1:134296876-134446876 GCA_036184795.1 Tokudaia tokunoshimensis | reverse complement strand
ACAGAACTGAGTCACCTGGCACATGTAACTGAAAGAGGCTGGAAACATTAACTGGGCATGTTGCCAACACAAATGAAACCGGGGTTCTGTGACACGGCAAAAGGAGACATCAGCAGCGGCAGTCTGAACACTCCTGATTCGCAGTATTGACTCTGCATGCAGGACTCTGACCAGAGTAACAACGCTCCCCTCTTTTGTGAGGACTCGGGGGAAGCCAGGATACCTCTTTCTAGATTGTTTATACAAAGGGAAGAAAATAAAAATCCACACTGAAGAGATGAGAACACCAGCATTAACTGCATTACAGGGGGCCGTAGGGTAATTGGGGAATCATGTGTAAGCTGCGGACTGCACATTGCACACAAAGTCTTGTTCTAAAAGTGCATCTGGATGTGGAGATGAGCAGATCAAAGCATGGCAGGCTCTATTAAATGCCAGCTTTTTGTGGGTGCTCTTAGGGGAGGTACCTAACATGGCTTCTGGTGGAATGCATGTATCAGGATGAAATCTTACTGCGTGGTAAGGAGAAACAGGCAGGTCACAATGGAAGAGAAAGCAGCTTGAGTGACAGGTGGGTGGATTATATCCCTGGGAGACTGAAAGCAGCGTAGGAAAGGCGAAGTGTGAAATATGAGGCGTGGAAGGGTCAGAGACAAGCCTGGGGGACAAGGCTCTGGAAAAGCTCAGAGTTAAGAGTAGTGGAAGATTGCTTAATTATTTGGAGGTGGGTAGACCAGGGTCTAACTGTGTATCCCTGGCTGGCCAGGAACTCCTGTGTGGACCAGGCTGACCAAGAACGCTGTTTGCCACTGCCTCCCGAGGACAGAAATTAAAGGTGTCCACCAGCACCTTTAATTGTTTGTTTTTGAGACAGGGTCCTGGTGTATAGCCCTGGCTAGACTGAACTTAAAGCAATCTTCCGATTTCAGCAGGTAAGTTCTGGGATTAGAGGTGAATGCCACTATGTCGGTTACGTTTTCCTCACTGTCATAAACCAGTCTGACCAAGGCAACTTATAGGAGAAAAAGTTTATTTGGGGCTTCTGGCTCCAGAAGGTTAGAGTACATGATGTCGAAGCAGAGCGGGTGGCGGGAGTCTGGAGCAGTTTTGAAGAGCTTCGATCTTGAACTGCAAACTGGACAGGAGCTCACTAAGAGTGACATGAGCTTTTTGGAAATCTTTAAACCCCACCGCCAGTGATATAGTCTGTCATTGAGGTCACACCTCCTAATCATCCCCAAACAGCTTCCAAACAGGGACCACATATTCAAATGCTGAAGCCTTCTAGGGGACACCTCCCTCAAACCACAGCGGCCACCATGTCTAGTTCATGGAAGTATTTTAAACAGGGCTCACATCTTCAGGAAGATTACTTCGGTGTGGTGACAATGAATGGGTCAAAAGGCGCTATTTTTGGGAGGCTGCAGAGATGGCTCAGTGGTTAAAGAGCCTGCTCTTGTCGAGGACCAGGGTTCCCAGTACCCACAGGGCAGCTTGCAGCTATCTGCAACTCCAGTTCCAGGGGACATGATACCCTCTGCTGGCCTCCAAGATCGCCAGACACACATGGTGCACAGACACACATACAGGAAACACACACACACACACACACACACACACACACACACACACACCAATTAATTAGAAAGTAAATTTAAAAATATTTTTTAAATAACAAATTTGAGGGCTGCAGAGATGGCTCAGTGGTTAGAGCACTGGCTACTTTTCCAGAGGACCCAGATTCAATTCCCAGTACCCACATGGCAGCTCACAACAGTCTGTAACTCTAGTTCCGAGGATCTGACACCCTCACACAGACATACATGCAGGCAAAACACAAATGCACATAAAATAAAAGTAAACAAAAATTTGAAAACAATAATAAAAATAATTTTTAAAAAAGAAGTAGGAAGCCGGGCAGTGGTGGCACACACCTTTAATCCCAGCACTTGGGAGGCAGAGGCAGGTGAATTTCTGAGTTCGAGGCCAGCCTGGTCTACAGAGTGAGTTCCAGGATAGCCAAGGCTACACAGAGAAACCCTGTCTCGAAAAAACAAACAAGCAAACAAAAAAAAAAAAAGAAAAGAAAAAAGAAAGAAAGCCGGGCGGTGGTGGCGCACGCCTTTAATCCCAGCACTTGGGAGGCGGAGGCAGGAGGATTTCTGAGTTCGAGGCCAGCCTGGTCTACAAAGTGAGCTCCAGGACAGCCAGGGCTACACAGAGAAACCCTGTCTCGAAAAACCAAAAAAAAAAAAAAAAAAAAAGAAGTAGGATTTTGGATTGAGAGATGGCTCTGTGGGTAAAAGTGTCTACTGTTAAGCTCGGTGACCTGAGTTGGATCCCTAGGATCCACATGGCACAAGGAGAGAACCAACTCCCAAAAGTTGCTATGTGACCTTCACATGTGCAAGTGGCTATGCCCTCTCCTATAGATAGATAGATAGATAGATAGATAGATAGATAGATAGATAGATAGATAGATAGAGAGAGAGAGATGTAAACATTTTTATATAAGGAATGCTTCCCAAACTTGTGCATTATACTGGAGCCATGCTCATCTCCACATTGCTTCAGGTTTAATAGATATGCTGTCAAAGTTGGGATGATAAAGAGGGGACAGTTTGGATGAGAGACAGCTAGACACCTGGTGTGTTGTGAGATCACTGCAGTGGACCTGAGGGAGGGCGGGCATTCATGCTCCGGAGTGGAGCTGAGGACACTTGGTAACTGGTTTTGGGATAAAAGATACAGTGTCAATGACATTGAGGAAGACAGGGAGCTTGAAAAAAATGTTCTTTTTTTTGAGGGACTAGAAAGATCTGCTAAGGTGTCAGGAGACTTATCTGATCAGTTCGTATGTGGGAGGCTCTCCTGACAGATGCGGGCCATGGGCAGCAAACAGCACATGGGTCACAGTTGCACAGAAGTGTAGATGGGCCTATCCAATGTGGCCGACTGCACAGTGCAAAGAGAGCTGTCAGGGGAGGCTAGAAGACGCCGGGTGTAAAGGCCAGTCAGAGGAAGCGATGTGCACAGAGAGAGGTCAGCAGCATGCCAACGTGAGAGACCTTCAAGTGTGCTGCTGTGGAAACCAAGGGTGAGCAGAGAAGTCCAGCATTAAGGCGCTGATGATGAGGTCCCCAGGAAGTTGGTAGGAATATCGGGGACAACCAAAGTGAGGTTTGTTCAGGGCAAGAGCAGTTGGTGATAGAGTGGAGAGTCCCCATCATCTGGCAGAGAGGGAGAGCTATGTGCTGAGATTCCCTCATGATCTGTTAAGTGGACCCATGACCCAGTAGAGGATGGGAACCAGCTTTTCACCCAGAGGAGGCAACAGTCTCTAAATATGTTGGTGTTTTCAAAGCTCACAGGTGTGAAGAGAGGACGGGAGAGAGGACTGCAAAGGGGTGAGCTCTGGAGGGGTGGTGGTGGGGAGAGGACTGCAGAGAGGCGAGCTCTGGAGGGGTGGGGGGGGAGAGAGGACTGCAGAGAGGCGAGCTCTGGAGGGGTGGGGGGGGAGAGGACTGCAGGGGGCGAACTCTGGAGGGGTGGGGGGGAGAGAGGACTGCAGAGAGGCGAGCTCTGGAGGGGTGGGGGGAGAGGACTGCAGGGGGCGAACTCTGGAGGGGTGGAGGGGGAGAGGACTGCAGAGGGGCGAGCTCTGGAGGGGTGGGGGGGAGAGAGGACTGCAGAGGGGCGAGTTCTGGAGGGGTGGGGGGGAGAGGACTGCAGAGGGGTGAGCTCTGGAGGGGTGGGGGGAGAGAGGACTGCAGAGGGGTGAGCTCTGGAGGGGTGGGGGGGAGAGGACTGCAGAGGGGCGAGCTCTGGAGGGGTGGGGGGGAGAGAGGACTGCAGAGGGGTGAGCTGGAGGAGTGGGGGGGGAAGCCCAGAGTGCAGGGGGTCGGAGGAATATTGTTTCGGGTTAGAGTTGGAGCTCTGGCCTGTTGAAGTCTATTTTCTCAGTGAACCAAGAGGCTGAGATGATAGTGGAGGTTAGAAATGGATGCTCAAGTAGCTAAGTCTGAAGACAAGGCCTGGCAGGTAGCCATGAATCTGCCATAGTCCCAGATGGTGGGAAGACTGAGAAAGGAGCAGGTCTGAGATCTCCAGATCTCCGGAGATGTGGAGAGGGTGTTGGACAAGGAGGGCCTGGAAAGAGAATCGTGGAAGGGGAAAATGGAGGAACTAAGGGATTGAAGTCTCTCTCTCTCTCTCTCTCTCTCTCTCTCTGTGTGTGTGTGTGTGTGTGTGTGTGTGTGTGTGTGTGTGTGTGTGTGCTGTTTTGTTGGCTTTTTTTGGGACAGGGTTTCTGTCCTATAACCGCCGCCTTGGCTGTCCTGGAACTCATTCTGTAGACCAGGCTGGCCTTGAACTCACAGAGATCTGCCTGCCTCTGTCTCTGTTTCAGCCTCCTGGATTAAAGGTGTGTACCACCACCACCTGGGACTGAGGTTTTTGTGAAACAGAAGGAAGGACGAGAGATTGTGAGGACAGACCCTGGACGGTCACCTGGATATTCCCCGGAAGACTTCATAGAGGAACCTGTATACCCTGTTTTCCCCAGTGAGGGGGAAATGTGGTATGAGGCAGCCTGGAGAGCCAGGCTCCACCAAGCAGCCTAAGGACATGGAAGCTTGCCAGGGAATGAAAAGGCAGCAGGGTGAAAGGAGAAGGAGCAGGGCTTCTCAACCCATGGGCCACGACCCCTTTGCGCAGAATGACTCTTTCACAGGGGCCACCGAAGACCGTCAGAAAACACAGATATTTACGTTATGATTCATAACAGTAGCAAAATTAGTTATGAAGTAGCAATAAAGATAATTTATGATGGGGGGGTCACCACAACATGAGAAATTGCATTCAAAGGTCACACAGCACTAGGAAGGTTGAGGACCACTATGCTGAAGGAAGTAGTAAAAGACCAGAGCCTTGGGAGGGAGGGTATTTTAAACTTGTGGACAAGATGCAATTGGGAAATGTAATGAGAACCTTGACACAACCAGATGAGAGGGACTAAGTAGTTATTTAAATGGCCTGTACGGATGAGGCGGTGCATATTTTGCAATCCCATCTCTTCCCACAAGGGAGGTAGAGGCAGGAGAATCATGAATTCAAGGGCATCCTTGACTAATGAGAAGGAAAGAGGATGCAAGCCTCACCTACATGAGACCCTGTCATTAGACACACATGCGTGCGCAAACACACACACACACACACACACACACACACACACACACACACAGTCTTTAGTGGAAATGCGATCCTAATAAAGCCAATGGGTGAGATGAAGAGGCGAGTTTTTTTTTTTTTTGTTTTGGTTTTTCAAGACAGGGTTTCTCTGTGTAGCCCTGGCTGTCCTGGAACTCACTCTGTAGACCAGGCTGGCCTCGAACTCAGAAATCCTCCTGCCTCTGCCTCCCAAGTGCTGGGATTAAAGGCGTGCGCCACCACCGCCCGGCTAAGAGGCGAGTTTTATCTACAAAGGAGAAACACGTTCTGAAAACATGGCGGGAGTGCTGTGAGAGAAGAGCTGTGGGAGAAGTGGCTGCAGGGCAAGAACAGCCTTGGGAGCCAAGATGACTGCACACATTCATCCTGGAAGGTCAGTCCCGTGGTGGGTGAGACACAGTCGATGGTGGCTGCTGGCCACCATCCACCTTACCAGATGGAGGCCAGCCTCAGGAGTCACTGGGTGGACTGGAAGGTCTTCAAATTCATTTGCTTGCTCAACAAAGCACTCAGCGAACATCCACCCTGGTTAGACCCCTAGGCCCTAGATGTATAGAAACACATCACTTGTGGGTTTAATCAACCACTGTGGACCAATTTCTAGTGGCCTGTCATTGATTAAGCATTACAGAGATGCAGCATAGAACAAACGCACAAGTTAATGAGTTATAAGACACCCTTCAAACCACCATCAGAGAGAATCCTGCTTGATACCCCAGAGTCCTTCATGTGCTGCTGAAGAACGGTCTCAGCATTGTCAACGTCTGCTGATGCTCATTGCTTAGATCTTCATTATGGGAATATTTCCATAAAGGTAAGCTTGCACACACTTGTAATTGTTGAAATCTTCACTTCATTATGGGAATATTTCCATAAAGGAAAGCTTACACACACTTGTAATTGTTGAAATCTTCACTTCATTATGGGAATATTTCCATAAAGGAAAGCTTACACACACTTGTAATTGTTGAAATCTTCACTTCATTATGGGAATATTTCCATAAAGGAAAGCTTACACACACTTGTAATTGTTGAAATCTTTACTTCATTATGGGAATATTTCCATAAAGGAAAGCTTACACACACTTGTAATTGTTGAAATCTTCACTTCATTATGGGAATATTTCCATAAAGGAAAGCTTACACACACTTGTAATTGTTGAAATCTTCTTTACCAGTTTAAAAAAAATCAAAGACTGCTGGGCAGTGGTGGCGCATGCCTTTAATCCCAGCACTTGGGAGGCAGAGGCAGGAGGATTTCTGAGTTTGAGGCCAGCCTGGTCTACAGAGTGCGTTCCAGGACAGCCAGGACTACACAGAGAAACCTGTCTCAAAAACAAACAAACAAACAAACAAACAAAAAAAACCAAAAAGAAAAAAAAAGATCAAAGGCTAGAGGATGACTAGAGGGACTGCTCGGTGCTTATGAGTACTTACTAGCTACTCTACCAAAGAACTTGAGTTCAGTTCCCAGCTCCCACGTGCCACCTCACAATAGCCTGGAACTCCAGTTCCAGGCGATCTGGGCTCTGTGGGTACCTATACACACATGATGCATATACATTATTCAGGCTCACACACATAAATAAAAAAATCTTTTTTTTTACATTTATTTATTATATGTAAGTACACTGTAGCTGTCTTCAGACACTTTTTCTTCTTGCTTCCACCCCTCTCACTTACTCACTATAGCTGTCTCCAGACACCCCAGAAGAGGGTATCAGATCTCATTAAGGATGGTTGTGAGCCATCATGTGGTTGCTGGGATTTGAACTCAGGACCTTTGGAAGAGCAGTCAGTGCCCTTAACCGCTGAGCCATCTCTCCAGCCCCAAATTAAAAAAAAATCTTAACCATTCTCTACATAGAGAAGTCTGTTCATCAAAGATGGGGTGCTCCCAAGCAATGGTTAAGATTTTATATACAACCAAATAGACAATTTAACCTGTTTAAATTCATGTATTCATAACCAAAACAATTGTTCTTTTGAAAGATACTAGAAAGACTACACCCTTCAAACCTGACTCTAATTATCTTAGATATCCTTGGGTCATTGATGTGTTTCAGGCTAACCCTGCACATTTCTTCTTTCAAACTTATAATCAGCCATTTCCCTAAAACAACTAAAAACCATTTCTGCACCCTGACAGTCCAAGACATCCACTCTATAGACAGAGATGGGATTTCTCCCAATGACTAATGCATAGTTAGTACTGACACAGGCTCTGCCCAAATCTCTATTTTATCATCTGTGTTCCCCTTTGCTCTACACCAAGTGTCCTGGCTTTTAAAAGTACTATTTTGTGGAGCTTAATCTCCTATTAAGTTCCTTTGACACACCACCCGTAAGATGACTAGAAACATCTGGTACTCATGGTTGTATTGTATCTACACTGCAGGTAACAAGCTTTATGGCTAAAACCCTACTTAGTCTGGTGTTCATTAGCAGTTTTGTGTGGTAGCAGTAACACAGCCAATGAGATTTAAGTTACTATCTGTCAGACTCGACTTTGATGACTCTCAAGGATTTTGGTCAGCAAAAACTCAAATAAAACCCCAAGGAACTGTTCATGGTGGTAGACTCCCTCAAGTTCTTAAAAAATCTCTTTTTTGATACAGGTTCTCCTTATGCAACCAAGGCTGGCCTGGAATTTCGGTTGTAACCCAGGCTAGCCCGAAATTCCCTATGTACTATAGGATAACCTGGGACTCACCATTCTCCTGTACTAGCTTCCCAAGCACATTACTACATCCCGTCTAACTTTTGCATATTGATTACACCAGACAGAAAGATCAGCTGGTGTGTGTCTAGCATACACACGGCTCTGTGTTTGATCCCCAGTAGCACACGAAAGCAACAATGAAAGAAAAGATCCTCCTACTCTCCTGAAAAATAAAGAGCCTCAAAAAGTTGATATGGTCTAACTTTCATTCCATTACAAAATACGAGACAAATATCGAGACACACACACAAACACACACACACTGCCTACTTAGGAATTTTTCTGTTTCTTTAAAACCCAGCTATCTGGATCAGTGAGATCACTCAGTGGTAAATGAACCTGAGCTGCGTCTGGCAACCTGAGTCTCATCTCCAGGACCCACACTGCAGAAGGACACAAGCTGTTCTCTGACCCACTGGGGCCATGGCACACGTACATATTTACACTTAATAAAATTAACACAAAATAAAATCCAATATCTTAATTAGAATTTTTGTTTGTTTATTTTTTGAGCTACAGACTCAATCTACAACAGTCATTCTCAACCTTCCTAACGCTGAGACCTTTTAATATAGTGGTGGTGACCCCCTAACCAAAAAATTATTTCATTGCTACTTTATAACTATAATTTTGCTGCTACAAATCATAATATAAATATCTGATATGCAGGATATCCAATATACAATCCTCCAAAAGGGTCATGGTCCACAGGTTGAGAACCTCTGGTCTACAGTCTAGGCTGATCTCAAATTCAGTGATCCTTTTGCCTCAGCCTTGCAAGTGCTGGTGTAAGGCACTGTCTGCCTCAGGATATCTTGATATTGGTTATCTGGGATTAAATCTACTAAGTATATGTTCTAGCTTGCTTTCTTTTGCTGTGATAAAACACCAAGACCAAAGCAACTCAGGGGGAAAGGGTTTGTTTCAGCTTATACTTCACAATTCATCATTTGGAGAAGCCAGCGCAGGAACAGAAGCAGGGGCCTGGAGGAAGAAACTGAAGCAGAGACCATGGAAGAGTGCTGCTGACTGGTTTACTTAGTTTCTGCCATAGCTTAGGCCCAGGGGACCTAGGTATAATAAGGCCCCCAGTGGGTGGCCCTGCCGTATCAATCAGTGTCTTAGTTTGTGTTTTATTGCTGTGAAGAGACAGTAAGGCAACTCTTATAAAGGAAAACATTTTAACTGAGGCTGGCTTATAGTTCTAGAGGTTTAGCTCTCTATTATCATGGAGAGAAACGTGGCAGCATGCAGCAGACATGGTGCTAGAGGTGTCCAGAGTTGATCTTGATCTGAAGGCCGCAGACGGTGACTGACACATTGGGCATAGTTTGAGTATAGGAGACCTCAAGGCCTGTCCCCACAGTGACACACTTCCTCCGACAATGCTTCTCTGACAAGGTCCTATCTCCTACTAGTGCCACTTCCTGTGGGCCAAGCATTTAAGCACATGAATCTAAGGGGACCATACCTAATCAAACTACCACATTTCATTTCCTGGCCCACATAGGTTTGTAGCCATATTACAATGAAAAATGCAGTTAGTTCAATTTCAAATGTCTCACAGTCTCAACAGTTTTTAAGTCCAAATTTCAAAGTCTCTTCTAAGATTCATATAATCTATTAATCGTAACCCCTATTTAAAAAAAAAAAAACAGATCACATACTTCAAAACATTTAATGGCATAGGATATATATTACCATTCTGAAATGGAGCAGAGTAAGGAAATACTGGACCAAAACAAGACCCAAAACTAGTTGGACAACTCCAAACTCTTCATCCACATATCTGATGCCAAAATATTCTTCAGCTCTTCAACTCCTTTCAGCTTTGTTGACTGCAACACACTTCTTTATCTTTATCTATTATCAACACTCCAGAGTTGTCCTCAGCAGCTATCCCACGGCTCTGGCATTTCTAACATCTTAGGGTCTCTGAGGCAATCCAGGCTTCACTTTCAGGGCTTTATGCGATGCCTCTCTAGGCTTCCAGGTAGGGACACTACTGCCACACAACTGGCCTCAGTAACTTTCCTTAGTTTTGCTGCTGGCTGGGACTGGAAAATGGCCCCCTTGTTCAATTATATCTTCACTGGCTTTCTGGTTTCTTCCACTGCTTAAGCTTGGGCATTCTGGAACTTTCTCTGTAGACCAGGCTGACCTTGAACTCAAGAGATCTGAATGTTTCTGTCTCCTGAGTCTGGGATTAAAATCTGTGTAGTACCACACCTGGACCTAAACTTTTCTTTAATCCTTTTACACAAATCAGAAGTTTAGCTGGGTGGGGCTTGCCTTGATCACCACTCCCTTTATTCAACATCTAGTTTTTATTTATCTCCTTGAACACAGGATTTAGCAACATTCTTCCTGATGCCCCTTTTCATTAGACTTTATAAGCATGACCATTTACAACCAACCACAGGCTGTTTTGAAATCTCCTCTGCAAATGCAATTAATCTAAAATTCTTTAATTTAGCCTCAGGCAGATTTTTTGGACATGGGCAAAAAGAAGTTATATTCTTCACCAAAATATCACAAGAATGATCTTTAGCCAACATACTAAAGACATTTGTCTTTTGAAACTTGAGCCAGGCCACATGGTTCAAATCAGGCTCAGCACCACTGTCTTCCATGTTTTTCCTCGGTCGGCCCGCTGAGCCTCACTTAAAGCATTCAATTGCTTTTCTAATCCACAGTCCCAGGGTCTACATTCCTCCAAACAAAAGCATGGTCGGTCAGGCCTATCATTCCTGGTAGCAAATTCTGTCTTGTTTTGGGTTTTGTTGTTGTGAAGAGACACCATAACATGAATGACAACTCTTATAAAAGAAGTATTTTAATTGGGGCAGGTATATAGTTTCAGAGGTTTTAGTTCATTATTACCATGGTGGGAAACAGCCATGGTCAAGGCCAGCCTGGTCTATAGAATGAGTTCCAGGATAGCCAAAGCTTTACAGAGAAACCTGTTTTGAAAAACAAACAAACATATTTAAGATTCTTCTCTGTATGTGGTTCCTTCCTTGACCTTGAGGTATGAATGAGAAACATATTTAAAACATATGTCTTACATACATATACAGCCTAAGAATTAACATATCCATTACATTTCTTATTTCATTTTATTTTTGTGGTGAGAACATTCTAGGTCTCCTTTCTAAAACAAATTCCAAGCCACCATTTGCACACTGGTTTAGGTTAACGTACTCATACTGTCTGCTGAAAATTAACATGTTTTCCAATCCTGTGAGCTTTGGCAACCACCCTTCTGCTTCTGACTTTGACACTTTTAGACTCCACATATGTGTAAGTGAACTCATGCAGTGTTTGTCTGTGGCTGGCTTTTTTCACTTAACGTGATATTCTAATAGGTAGGATTTGAACGGTTGAATATTGTTACGATCCTTTTCCCATTCGTATGGACCTTCACCTAACTAACTTCAGCTATTTTGTTCTAATGCCACTGCAAATGGAATTTGATTTCCTTCGTGGATAACTTTCTGTGTAGAAATGTGACTTATTTTTGTAAGTTGGCTTGTTTTTGTTTAGACAGGGTCTCTCATGTAGCCCAGGCTTGCTTCATACTTGCTATGTAGCTCAGGATGACTGTGAGCTGCAGAGCCTCCTGCTTCTGCCTTCTAATTTTGGGATCACAAGCTCGCATAACTACACCCAATTTGTAAAATGATTTGGATCTTGCTACTTTACTGTATTTACTAATCTTGACAGCATTTTGTTAAATCTTTAGGGGTTTCTGTATGTTAGGTTAAATCACCCTCTCTGCACCAATGTGTAGTCCAGGTTGGCCCACAACTCAAGATCCTTCTCACTCAGCCTTCTGAGTGTTCAGATTATGAGTGTTAAACATTTATTGGTGTGTTTATGTTGAGCATAAATGTAACATAAAGCCCACTTGATTGGGATGCATTATTATTCTACTAGTATGCTGAATCCAGCTTGCAAGCATCTCACTTGGTATGGGGAAAAGATGCATTTTTCAGTAAATTGGTATATTATTACAAAGTAACTGCCCTCCAGAAATGAGCCTCTGTTAGTCTCCCTGGGATTGATTTTCATGTTTCTATTTGGTTATTCCATATGTATAAGGTGATACTTCACAACTTTAGTTTCCAAGTATCTCAGGATGTATGCTCAACACCTTTCCAAACATGTTACTTGCCATGTGCATATACAGTAATGTTTGTTCCCATCTTTTCCCTGTTTTAGTTTTGTTGTTTTTCAAGACAGGGTTTCTCTGTGTAGACCTGGCTGTCCTAAAACTCACTTCTTAGACCTGGCTGACCTCCAAACCAGAGATCTGCCTGCCTCTGCCTCTCCCCAAGTGCTTGAAATAAAGGTGTGCACTACCACTGCCTGGCTTATTTTTGCCTGTTTTTAAAGAGGAATACTTTCTCCCTGTTTGGTTTAAGTTTCTCTGTTCATTTTGGATTAGCAGCCCTTTATCAGTCCATCTTGACAGCTTGTTTCTCCATGGATCATGTCAGTTTTGGATTTAAAGCCACCGTTGGATAGGAGATGGCTCAGTGGGTTCAGGCACCTGCTGCCTGCTCTGATGATCTCAGTTTGTTACTTGGGATCCGCGTGGTAGAAGGAGGGAACCAACTTTTGCCATTTTCTGACCTCCACATGTACACAGTAGACATACGTGTGTGTACACACAGAGAAATAAATGTGAAATAGGTACAGTTAAGGTTTCCTGATCTAGTGTGCCTACCTCCAGCGTAGGTGTGTACCTCCTCAGCATCGCAGGTGTCACCATATCCCGCTGTCCTTTCTTTTGTAGATGGATGCCTAGTTATCCCAGAACCTAGTTATTGTTGAAATGACTAACTCTTCTCTATTGCTTTGCATCTTTTTAAAGGTCAGATGAGCATGGTCGTGTGAGGAATTCTGGCCTCTGTTCTGTTCAGTGATCAATTTGCCAACTGTTCCAATCTAACACCATCGTCATGATTACTGTAACTTTCTTTACAAGTGATGAAGTTAGGTCATAGTGTCCAGAAATAACTTGTTGGATTCTAACTTAGATTGCACTGACTAGTTTACAGATTAGAAAAACTATCTCCACCACACCCTGACATCCTAACATCGTACATCTTAACCCTCCACTAACGTGGCTCTTTGATTTCTTTGCCAGTATCTTCCCGATCCCCATATGGACCATCTCCCAGTTGGATTTCTACCTACATATTTCATTTTATAAAAGAATGTAATTTAAGTGTATGGATGATAATGCTCCAAGACCTTCGGTGAGTTCTTGAAATCACAGATGATACTGGATATCCAGATGCTCCTCACTTAGGACTGCTTAACTTATATGACTTTCTAACTTCACAATATTTATGACAACTACTCCGTTCTTCATTTTCAGACAGCCATTAAATTACACTAGGCATTTGACACTTTATTATAAAAAAGGCGTTGTGTTAGGTAATTTCCCCAACTAAAGGCTAATATAAGCATTCTGAGAAAGGCTATGGTAGGTTAGGGTGACCTATAACGATCGGTTGATTAAGCGTATTAAAAACATTTGACTTATACTATCTTCAACTTATATGTATAAGAATTCTCCCTGCATATTAGATCTGTGTACCACAGACCTGAAATACCCACACAAGCCAGAAGAGGATATCAGACATCAGGACTGCCTGGGACTAGAGTTACAAATAGTTGTGTGTCACCACCCAAGTGCTGAGAATTGAACTGGGGTCCCTTGGAACAGAAGTACTCTTAACTTCTGAGCTGTTATTCCTTTTAACAGAAGTTTGCTTACACTTGGAGAAAGGAGGCATGATACAAGATTTCATTTCAAGTTTGAGGGAACTCCTTTTTGGTATGTGTGTAAAGAATTAGTAAAATATATAGACTGAAAATTCCTCATTACACGTTGTCAAAATGTAAATGATAGGGCTGGAGAGATGGCTCAGCGGTTAAGAGCACTGACTGCTCTTCCAGAGGCCCTGAGTTCAATTCCCAGCAACCACATGGTAGCTCACTACCATCTGCAATGGGGTCTAATGCCCTGTTCTGGTGTCTGAAGAGAGTAATGGTAAATACATAAAATAAAAAAAATCTTTAAAATGTAAATGATAACCAATGACACGGGCAATAGGTAGGCAACTGTTAGGAATGTGTGCGGCTAGCTTACACCATTAATATTGCTCAGCTTTGGGCTGGAGATGGCTCAACCAGTAAGAGCGCGGGCTGTTCCTTCAGATCCAAGGGTACAAGTCCAAACTCCCACAGGGTCACATAGCTCACAACCGTCTGTAACTCGAGAGGGGGAGGGGGAGGGGGAGGGAGGGGGAGAGGGGGGGAGAGAGAGAGGGGAGGGGGAGGGGGAGGGAGGGAGAGAGAGAGGAGGGGGAGAGGAGAGGGGGAGGGAGAGAGGGAGAGAGAGAGGGGGGAGGGGGGAGGGGGAGGGAGAGGGAGAGAGGGGGAGAGAGGGGAGGGGGAAGGGGAGGGAGAGAGGGAGAGAGAGAGAGAGGGAGAGAGAGAGGGGAGGGGGAGGGGGAGAGGGAGAGAGGGAGAGAGGGAGAGAGGGAGAGAGAGAGAGGGAGAGAGAGAGGGGAGGGGGAGGGGGAGGGAGAGAGGGAGAGAGAGAGGGAGAGAGAGAGAGAGGGGAGGGGGAGGGGGAGGGAGAGAGGGAGGGAGAGAGGGGAGGGGGAGGGGGAGAGGGGGAGGGGAGAGAGAGAGATTTAAAGCTCAGCTTCAACTTCTACCACGAGAAGCAAAGCATTCAGTAATACAGCTGACACTTGACAGCAGCAGAAACACCGACTCCCAATAAGCAGTAAACTGTTGTACAGTCCTATTTTGCATATAGAAGGTAAGCTGTCAATGATTAAGTAAAAACATCATTCACATCTGTTAAGAAACAGCTTTATTCACAACAGAAGCCATGAAGCACATGGTGCCTCAATACTGTCTCAGTTCTCATTTCACCTTCCCGGGTCTGGCCTGATTCCCTCACAAAATCATGATCAACGCTACAGTGAACATGAACCCACTTGTTTTAAAGAGAGAACCACATAACCTATTTTCCTCTGAGGCAGAATTAAGTGGTGGATGGTGTTCCTAGGTATTTTAGGTATTCTTAAAACATCAACTCCAAAATAGCCTAGGAATCCTTAGTTTCCAATTACTTTACTTTAGAAACAATACAGTTACCACATTTGAATACCTTACACACTCACCAACACACAGCTGGTTAGAGGTACCAGGTAAACTTTTGTCAATCAAATCCACTGTCAATTTCCTGGTGTGTAACTGCAAAATACACCTGATTTCAGGTACTTTTTATCTCTGGCACTGCCATTTTAACAGGTCAGGGTTCTCTAGAGTAACAGAATTTATAGAATGAACCTCTTATATATAGAAAGGGGATTTATTCAATTGACTTATGGATAAGATCCAGCTAACCCACCAGAAAGTCCAAGAATCCAGTAGCTGCACACGCCACAAGGCTGGATGTCCCGGCAGGTCTTCAGTATACACTGGACTCTTGAAGAAGGAGGCTGATGACAGTCAAAGAACGGACCTGCTAAGGAGGCGAGGGCAAGGAGGCAGAAAAGAACGCTTCCTCCTTCCACAGGCTTCCTGCAGGTGCCGCCCACATTAGTCATTAAAGGTGTGCCTTCCTACTTCAAATTCCAGATTAAAGGAATGCCTTTTCCCAGATCAAAAGATCACAGTTAAAGGTGTGTCTTCCTACCTCAAAGATCCAGATTAAAAGTAGATATTCCTTCTTCAAAATAAAAGTCTCTCACAAGTGTGCCCTCCATTTTTGCATTTTAGATAATGGCAGATGTAGCCAAGCTGACAACCAAGAATAGCCATCACAAAGGCCATTGCCTTGTTTGCCTGAACAATCTCATTTTGTATTCATTTTTTCCCTCAACAGGATCATGACAATCTTAAAGAGAGTAGTTGTAAGAAAACAAGAACCAGTAAACCATACAGAAGCTCCTGCCACATTTTTGCTTAAAATCTTACAGATTCTCCCCACTGCTGAGAATATGGATTCTTCATTTAGGGACTGTAAGCTACAACCTACAAAGCAAATCTCATCTGCCACCTACCTGTTTCTAGAAGTGCTGTTTAACTGGAGTTTATCACACTGTCCACAGTTCCGAAGAGCCGAGTAAGGTAACAAATGACACCGGTTTTACCCTGTGTGTTTGAGCCCGCCCTGGACTTTCAGTTCCTTTGCAGCTCCATCTCAGTCAAGCTTTTCCTAACAGCAATTACACTTTCTGAAATAACCAGCATCACCAGTGACGTTCCCTATCACTAAGGTCTCGGTTTCAGTGTCAATTCCTTGGAGATTTTTCCTGACCTGACAAACAGGAATGGCCCTTTTAAGCATAGTGACCTGTTCAGAAAATAGTAACACTAACTATGGTGTTCTCTAATGGGGAGAAAGTATATACCTTAAATCACTTAGTTATTTTTGGCACTGCAACATGACGCAGTATACAAGTGTGTTGGGCCACATCCATAGTCATCCCAGGATATGTGCAGCATGCAGGAGCTTTGAATGATCCCAACAAGGTAGCACCCGTCAGTAGCCAGTTGAAGGATCTGCTTTCTTCTATCAGACCTAATCAGGGTTCTGATCAAGGTCACAGAGCTGCGTCATAGCCAGCACCACCTGGCATTATCAGCCTTGACACTTACCAATGAAGGCTCTTTCATGCAGGCTCAGTGTCCGGGGAATGTGATTGCTTGTTTTCCCTGGGGTGCTCTTCCAAGGCTATTTAGGGGGTGCTTCTAGAGTCAGTGTTTTGGGCTGCTGAGGGGCAGTTGACAGTTGGTTTATCTAGACCTGGGTGTCCTCCAGTGATATGCTGATGGTCTCCAAATCTGCTGTTGGGGTTTAGAAAGAGTAGGTGCTTCCACTTTATGCTTCTGGTGTCACCATGGCGAAAACAAGCACAATAAACTGGAAGTAAATATTAAAATTACATACTAGTGTTTACCCCTCCCCTACACAAAAGTTCTAGGAGAGAAGAGACCTTGCTTTGTTCAGACCCATTTCCATTTTAATCAGCATAATATCCTTTTACCACAGGTAATGGCTGGCTTTGCCTTTAAATGAGAAACATCAATGTCTAGCTGCTGAGTAAATGACAGACACCAAAACACTGTTCCAAGTCAAGTCAGCTTCCAGGGGTGTGTTCTAATATTGCAAGTTTGTATTAACACTGGCCTGATATCAGTCACAGATGATTGATCACAGAGGAAGATGAGTCAGGACTTTGGACCCCACTCTAGGCAGAACTCCACTAACAGCAACCCAGGACATGGGTCCACCTTGCCTTTGGTGAGAAAAGGTTAAATTAGGAAAAGTGATGTTCCAGAAATGAACAAATACATTCTTAACATTATGAGGATTATGGTTAAGAATTTTATTATCAAAATTATTACATCTCTTGTGAAAGTTCAAATGTTACAGCAAGGTGTAAACACTCCACTTGAGGAAGAAGCGGTGCTCCTTCCCTTCCAAGAGTCCCCCCTCCCCCCCTCCCCCCCCCAGAGGTCTGGTCTTGACAGCACCCTGCCCACACAGAGTGGCTGGGGTCTCTGCACGTGCCAGGCAGGGTGAGGGCCGCCTGCCCGCTGGCCTCTCCCCTTGGCTTTCAGCCAATGGGAGAATGCAAACCCCAGCCCAAATGGAGAGACATTTACATACGTTTTATATAATATACAAAGAAACCGGCATCCCAGGCAACATGATTTCCACTCCCAATGCTCTCCCAGACTGATGGGTTTGTGGGGAAAACGACAAAAAGTACTATGCCGAGGGTTCAGCATTAAAAACAAAACCAAAACAAAAAAATTCTCCCCTCATTTGAGCAAACACCTGATTTCAATTTTGAAAAGTGAAATTTTGTAACAGTCACACACAAAGAGAGAAGGCTGTGCATATGATAGTTGTAGGTCAGGGTAGAAAAGAAGATGAAAGAGTAGGGAATGGGAAGAAAACAATTAGAGGTAAGGAGGGAGACTCACAGTATATCTTGTCCAAAAGAAGTACGGTCCACTGCAGCACCAGGGATCACACTGTCATACACTCACTACCCTACCATGGTTATAGCTGAATACAAAATTAGATAAATAAAAACACGCCAGGTATTACAGTAAACAAGTGAAAGAAATAAGCTGGCAACCATATGGAATTTAAAAAGATTGTGTACCCCACCTGGGCTGGCTTCAGGGCTCCTCCAGGGGTGTACAACAGGCACAATGCACTGATGGGGAGAAGCCAGTCTGCTCTTTTGTCTCTCCTACAGAACAGTGTTAGGGGTATGGGTGACTTGTTAACTCTCACCTGCCCACTGTCATATAAGCATCCCCCATAGAAACGTGGGGCAGGCCCCACACACAATCACAGCCCTGTCGGTGCCACTCTGCAACCCTATCTGTCCCATTCTTACCCTGCAGTCATGAGTGCATGCTTTTTAGTCATGGAGGCCGTCCTGCTCTTAGGACAGCAACTCCTGATTAACTGGGAATAGGAAAATTAAAATTCAAAGGTTACCCAGACCACTGGATGCTTCCTAAACTGGCCTGCCTCACTTCTCTACTTACTTCACAGGGCTATCACTAAGCTGTGAAACAACTTGGAAGGAGGAGTGGATGGTAACAGCTGGAGCCCAGTCCATCCCAAATCTGCTCTCAGAAACCCAGGAGCTTCTCCTCTCAGAGCGCCAGGCAAGCCTCAGTCAGAGTAGGCACCCAGCATTCCTCTCCCTACCCATTTTCTGGTGGCTTTAAGACAAAGGTAGGGAGCACTCCAGGTGGATACACCTTGACCATGCATCTGTTTTAGGAATGGTTGTCTCACAGCGGACATTTACATACCTACCTTTTTTTCCCTTAAGTGCATAAAACCCTAACACTACTCAGATGGCTTGGGGCTTTAAGATTGGCTCTTTCCACTTTTTTCTTTTGAAAAGAAAAAAAAAATTTTTTTTTATTGAAAAAGATGTCCTTACTGCACAAGTGACTACAGGCTACAGGCAAGGATGGGAGACATAGGCTTCAACACAAGTCATTGCACTTAGAACCGTTACTAACCGAAACACCATTTGCTTGTTAACAATGTACCCTTAACAGCAGGGAGAAACTTCTTTATAGTCTCTGCTTCAGACAAGATTTACATCTTTCTCCAAGGCCGGAGGCCAGTCATGACCACAAGTCTCATTTCTTGCTGACCAGACCCGTTCCTCTGGCACCTTGTACCCCTCTTCCCCAGCAATATGCTCGGCCTTGATTCCAGAGGCAGCTGGAAGGAAGCAGCTATGGGCTCATTAAGTTCAGTTTGCCCATATCCAGAAGCCCTAGGAAAGTCCTGTCTGAGTCTTGACTCCTGACCCTTGCAGTGGCTGGAGTCGGTACTGGTGTACACCCCCACTCCCACGATGTGGGTAGTGCTGTGAATTGGAAACCGCAGATACCCTGGAGGCCTGGTAGGCAGCTGACTGCCCAGCATTGGGCAGACTGATAGTCCGTAAGTCTGATGGCAATGATGACCTAGAGTTCTGAGGAAAGGAGGTGGAACTCAGAGTTCCTGTGCTGGACTGAGAAACCGAGTCTGACGTCGGTGAGTCTGAGGGGCCCTGTGGGGTAGGGCTAGCAGCACTCGAAGAACAGCTCCTCCTTGGAAGATTGCTGCCAGTGCTGTTTCCAGAATGCGGCTGGCTGCTGTAATACCCTGGAGTCCCCGTAAATGGGGCCAACGAGTCTGTAGACACAGGGTGGGCAGGGCTGGGGTAGGACGTGGAGGAGAGGGATGATTCTGAAGAACCATGAGAGGGAGGGTTTCCAGGTCTCAGTGCAGTAGTTCGATAACTGTATCCTGGAGATTGGGTGGGATGTCCTCTAAAGGGGGACGAACTCTGCTGAAGGAGGCTTTGTGATTCTGTCCGTGGACTGTCACACTGCAGGAGCTTAAGAGTTGGGAGGAAAGCATAAGGAAATTAACTTAGTCCCTTCAATAACTTGTGCTCGTAACATTCTTTTATTTTGCACATTGAAAAGGTTGTGTGTGCATGCACATGCACACAAGTATGAGCTATAACAGTAATGTGGATGTCAGAGGATAACCAGTAGGAGTCCATTCTTCCTTCCACTGTGCGGGTTCTGGGGATTAAACTCAGGTCATCAGGCTTGATAGCAACTGCCTTTACCCACTGAGCCATCTCATTAGCCTGATCCTCTCCCCCCCAGTTAATAGATACCAAAAACAGTCAAATGGCGGTCTCTGATGAACTCATTTGCTTTTCTGAGATCCCTGAGGTAAGCAGCTGACTGACTTACAGGGCTACACTATGTGGATGCCAGCAGCTGACAACATCTAAACTCCACAGGCACTTCTCTCTCTAAAGGCCAAAAGTCTCTTGACTTACCTGGTAGCTGTATCTGGAAGGGCTGTAAACAGTTGCTCCTTTAGAGAGTGCTGAGCTCAGTGGCTCTGGGCCTTCTCCATCTGCAGGGTCTGGAAGGCATTATAAGAATCAACTTGGCTTCTTAGAACACATAGGAAATAGGTATCATTCAGTCAAATCATCAATACATGCTGATCTCTGTGAAAAAATGAGCGCAGCATGCCAGAAGGGCAAAGTTAAGTGGTTAATTATGCGCTAAATTTTAAATGCCTCATCTTATTTTCGTCTCCTCCTTTTTCTTCATCCTTCATGAAGGTGGAGCTCCGGAACATGGAGATGAGAGTTACAGAAAAGTATCCCTTGGGAAAAGAGCAGACAGAGAGCAAGCAATGCTAGACCTCATGTATACTGTCGCCCAAAGAGTAAGACCGAACTGGAAGCTAGCGTAAAGCAGAGCCCAAGCATGTCAGAAACGGACTCACTTTATCCCAACATTTGCTGTGAACTGCAGACCTTGGCTCACCTGACTCTTTCTCTGTGATGTTACTCTCCCACGTGGGAGAAGGCTCTCCCTTCTGGGCAACTCTCACACTGCTTCGAAGAACCTTAGGGATGCTACCTCCTTCTCGGAGTCGTTCAACTGATGTAGGAACCATCCTGCAAAGGTACCAGAATGTATGTAAGTTTAAGCCACAAAAATTAAGGGCTAAGAGTCTGAAACAAATAACCATGATAAAGATGGTATAGTACAGACTCTTAAACCATCCTCATATAATTTTCTCCAGGACCTACTGAAAATAAGGCATTTCCTCTGCTTCAAACTACACAACGTGTACAAGTAGGGGCAGTGAGAAAGCAATCTGGGAAATTAAAGATATTAACTTTTCTTAAACTCTAAACTGTAAAGTTTCCTCCTCTGAAACGGTGTTCTTTAATAAAGGACTCTTAGAGATTAACTGACTGTAAATAACACTTTTCGACCTGTATCTTCTTCCCTAGGCTCATGTCAAGATCCCATGCTTGAGGCTCCCTGGAGCTTACTGGACAGAGACTCTGGATTAATCAGTGAGCTCCAGGTTCAGTGAGAGATCCTTTCTCATAAAATAAGGTGGTCTTGAGTCTCCAAATGCAGATACCCCCACCTCTGAAAAAAGAAAAGAATGAGTGCTGTACCCCTAGCTGTAATGTATATTTATAATCCTAGCACCCAGAAAGCAGAGGCAGGTAGATCAAAGAGTTCAAGGCTAGTTTGGGCTGCAGAGACCTTGTGTCAAAAAATTACCCCCCCCGCAAAACAAAACCAACCAACCAACCAACCAACCAACCAAACAAACCCAAAACCACCCCCCCAAACCATCTTGTTCAGTACTGAGAACTTGTCATTAATATTACTTATTTTTTTATGTCTTTTAAACTAGACAAGTATATGTATGTATGTATTTTATTTATATGAGTACACTGTAACTGTACTTCAGATACACCAGAAGAGGGCATCAGATCCCATTACAGGTGGTCTGAGTCACCATGTGGTTGCTGGGAATTGAACTCAGGACCTCTGGAAGAGCACTCAGTGAGTGCTCTTAACCACTGAACTATCTCTCCAGCCCCAACTTGTGAGACAGTAATTTTTTACTTTATGTGCACTGGTGTTTTGCCCATGTGTATGTCTGTATAAGAGTGTCAAAAGTTGGAGTTCCAGACAGTTGTGAGCTGCCAGTCTCTTAAGTACTGAGCCATCTCTCCAGCCTCTAAACTAGACAACTCTTTTCAGAGCATCTTGCTGCTCTGTATATGCTAGCAGCATGGGACACAGCTCCTTATGAATTAGAGAAACCTAGAGCCGGCAAGATGGCTCAGTAGGTAAAGGTTAAGTCTGAAGAACTGAGTTCAATCTCCAGAACTAACACAGTGGTAGGGAAGAACAGATTCCTTCATGTGTTCTCTGACCTCCATATAAGTGATCAAGAGTACATACACAAATGCATGTGCGCGTGCGCGCACACACCCACCCACCCACCCACCCAAGGCGAGCAATTTGGCTGGACTGTTTACTTACCTCTCAGCTAAATAAAATACCCCAAACTTCACTGTCCAGTAAGTCTATGAAGGGTGAGGATGTGGTTTAAACTAACTAGCTGAACAAAACAGATGGCAAATTGACTGGCTACCTCAGATAAATGCTACAAAAATTTTAGGTAAAACTGGAAATGAATGTTTAACTTCCTACCTGAATTTAATCAGAAAGCTAATTAAATATAAACTTACCACCTACTGCTGATGTTTTCTTGAGGTCTGCAGTGAGAGGAAGAAGTGCCCCTGGAATCTGATGGGCTTACCGCCTCCAAATGTGATGTAGAGGAATGAGACGGGGAAAACTTTTTGTGAGGGGATGAGGGGGTTCGGGCTGAGGATCCCTGCACACCATGGGCACCAGTGTCAGAAACAGAGTTACTGCTGCCTTGCCCAGTTCCTGAAGACTTGCTTTTGCTCTGTGAAGAGTCATTTCCCCCACTAGAATTCTCCTTAGCTTCTTGTTTCCTTTTGCGGTACTCTAGCAAGGATACCTAGATATGAAAAAGAAACAGTATCATTAGTGAGTGGCTTACTACCAAAAGAAAAGATGAAGTCCTGGGTAAAGCAGTAGCAAGACATGCAAACAAAGCAGGACCTTTATTGTACTTTACAACTGCATGTCTGCTCGTGCTGAATGCAGCAGCTGGAACACTCCCGGAGAATGAGAGCTGCAGGCAGCTGTGAGCCATCTAACGTGCGTATTGGGAACTGAGCTCTGATCAGCAGTATGTGCTCCGATTCACTGAGTCATCTTTCCAGTCCCTATACAACAATCTTTTTCAGGTATAAAAGAGATCTGAGCAGTGCTACAGACTCAAGCCAGTCAGAAACTGGTGAGGACAAAAAACAGTCTAAATGTCATTTTTGAACAATGGTGCTCAAATGGACTATATCCTTTTACTTTCTTCAGAGAAACTTGTGAGATTACTATCACCTTGGTAACCTACTATCAGTCATGTCCCACAACGGGGGCATCTGTAAGAAGTAGGGCAGAAAAACGGAATGCTTTTGTATCTTCATTCCTTAGGAACACCCACTCCATTAAAAACAAACAAAAATAACCCACAATAAATAAGGTATCACCAATAGGAGAAGCCAGTATTTCAGGGTTCTCCATAATATTCAAAATTTGAAGACATACTATGGGATTTAAGACTATATGTATTACATATAAGGGAACAGAGCTATTAAAGAACTAAAGTAAGAAGAAATTATTTTGTTTATATACTTCAGCAACCTGTCTATAACTGGAAACCTTTTCCCAATCTTCAAACTACCCTCTAATATTTACTCATTTTTTTCTGCTATCACAAAAAATCCCTTTCCTATCCATCCACTACTATATTCTACTGCCTATTAAATCTACTGTAGAATCTTGTTTTTTGGTTAATCTGTAAGTTATATTATTCATTCATTCATTCAATTACTTTTGTGAGACAGGATCTTTGTAGCTCAGGCAGGCACTGAACTTAGGATCTTCCCATCTCAGTCTTCCAAGTCCTAATATTACAGGTATATATCACATATACATTTAGCTTTAATTAAAATTTAATTAAAAAACAAAACAAAACCTATTTTATAAACTATTATATGTAGGTCAAAGGACAACCCGAGGAAGTGGTGTTTTCCTCTTTCTGTGTGTCTTTGGGATCAAACTCAGATTTGTCAGGTCTTAAAATATATTTTAGTATGTTTAGCATTAAAATATATTTTATTTACCCATATGTATGTGCTTTCTGAGGGAAGGAGATGTGGGCTGCCTTAGAGCTGGAGTTACTGGTGTTTGTGAGGGGCTGCATGTAGGTGTTAGGTCCTTTCACAAGAGGCTCTAACACAAAGAGTCATCTCTCCAGTCATCTAGTCCTTAGCTTTTTATTGTTAACATTTAGCACAAAAATCTGGTATATCACAGGTGCCCAAATATTTTAGAAATATTTCTGAAACAAATTATAACTTTAATTACCTATATATGTAACAAAGCCAGAAACGCAAAGATATTTGTCGTGTTATGTAACTTCAAAGTCGGTACTGCTCATGTAAGGAAGAGCCCCATCACCATCCCTACGGTGTGCTAGTGTTCCCTTTTCCTATAAAGGTGCTCTTAATTTTGTGCCTAAGTGTGAAATATCACAAAAATAACAGTAAAAATAATTTTGTGTGTGCATTTTTACATATAATCTTGGAGAGAAGTTAATAAACTTGGATAATGAACATTTTTGTAATTAAAATAAAGTCACAAGCCTCTATTTCAATGAGGATGTAACTAGTTTCTCTGTGAAACTGTCACAGTATACTCAGCCTTGTTAATCCCTAACAATAAGTTCATCCAAGTCACTATGACAACCCAAAAATATTCCCAAAACAATATTTAAGGGGGGGGAAAAGCAGCTGTTAGGTTTTGTGATTTTTAGAAGAGGCATTATTTATAAGCCTCAGGCCATGACAAGCTCTCTAAGGTCTGATCTACCCACTGCTCTCTGTACCTGCTTCCTGGTTCTCCTTGGCATTATAATTGTAGTAAACTATCAGAACCCATCCGTATCCCAGAGCAGTGTGACAGACTGACTATACAGTAACATCTTCCTCTAGATGATGGTTGGCTGATTCCTACTCATTGTTTGAAATGTGGCTAAACCTGTCACCTTTCAATTTCTACCTCTCAAGCTAAATAAAAGGCTTCTTGTTTATTCTTTAACTTATCCTCTGCTAAGATGTGAACAACTCCTTTGGAGCAGCTACAACCACTATAATTCAGAATTTACTAATGCAATTTTCTAGGGAGGCTCTATTAGTCCAGACTTTAGGATCCAATCTAATCTAGCATATAATATTAACAACAAGATTGTGTAATCTGAAATTAGAATCAGGATAGTGCCCTTACTCCTTTATTTGTTTAACAAGTTATTTAATTAGTTTCAGTTTTCTCATGTGCAAGAAAAAGAAATTCCCTTATTATATAACTACTGTGATTACAAAATGAATTACTAAAACAAAACACGGGTCTCTATGTGGCTTGGGTTGGCACGAACCCATTAAGGCCAGAGAGGGCATCAGATCCCCTGAAGCTGGAGTTATAAGCATTGGTAAACCACTTCAGGCACTGGGAACTCAACTTGAGTCTTTTGGAAGAATAGTATATGCTCTTAACTGCCGACTCAACTCTTTAGCCTCTGGCATAGAACTTCTCAATCCTTCTGCCTTAACATCATGAATAGGTGCTGGGATTACAAATGTAAACAACTATATTTGCGAAAACACATCTGATGGTCTTAAAGCTATGCCCCAAACTGAGTTCTATGAGTAACACAGTTTTCAGTACTCTTCCAGAGTGCTAGCCTTGCAGTTGCATACAACAGTTATATAAAATTTGCTGTGTTTAAAAAGTCTGGGATGGCTTTAGCTTTCTAATCCCACTTCAACCTCCAGAATGCTAGGTTCATAGCCATGTGCCACTAAGCCAGGCTGGATATTTGCTTTATTTGTATTTGGGATGCTAGAGACGGAAGGTTTTACTCATGCTACACAAGTACTCTTACTGACTACACTTTAGTCCTGCCGGCTATTCACAACACTTACCAGTTATACTAATAGAGTCTACTCAATTGATAAAGGCTGTGTGTGGCTGCCAAGACCGACGACTTGAGTTCAATCCCAGGACCCACATGGTGGAAGCAAAGAACTGATTCCCACAAGTAATCTTCTGACTTCTATATATGTGCCTTTGGCATGTTCATGCCCCCCACTGCCATAAACCAAAGAAGTAAATGTAATTAAATGAAAGAACTAATTTTCACAGGTTATAGCAAAGAGTAGGATAAGTGTTATGCACTGGAGCTTAGAATGTTCTGACTAATATTCTTTAAAAGAATACCACGAATACTTACCTTTTTCCTTTGTGGTGGATTCTGAGGAGCAGATGGGACTCCTTCACAGGCCCTTTCACCACCAGGTGACATGGATCCTCGAGAGAGGTCTTTCATAAAGCCGTGTTCATATCTGCTGGAAAAGCCTTCTGCAGGGGAACAATATCCTCCATCTAAATGTAAAGGCTTCCTGTCCCCCACCAAGGGAGACCCTCTATACAGTCCATCTGCTCGAGGCATAGCATTCAAAGGGGAGTAGGCGTACATCAAATTGAACTCTGTCCTAAACGCCTGGTCTGAGTTTCTCAGCAAGGTCTGAGGACCATCTCCACTCCTGCTTGGGAAGCCAGCCTCAGAGGTGGGAGCAACAGAGGGATGAGAAGCCAGGTCAGGATGACTGCAGTTGAGCAGGGAGGGCCTATCAGCGCAGCTGTGAGTGCTGGAGTCTGGGTATCCCACTTTTGTCAAATCTAGGTCTTTTCGGTGACAAAGCTGAAAGAATAAAGATCAACAGATATGGGACATGGTAGAAAAAAAAGTCAAAGGGCAAAAGGGGAGTAAAGGCATCAGGCAACTTTGCATACAGACTACTCTGTCTGCTCAGCCTTCATCAGGCATCTGGCAATGTAGTCAGGGGTGTATCTGAGCCCCAAGCACGCACACTACACAAAGAAAGGTTTTAAGGTGCTGGCTTCTGATATTATATATTATTAACTTAGTGTCAATGGAAGGTGTATGGGAAGGTGGAGAAAAGCAGGAAGTAGCTGAAAAGCCAAGCACAGTAAATTACTCAATAGGAGAGTAGCATTAAAGGTTGCAACTAATCCATTCCTCATTCACTTGTACCTTGAATTATGTTTCTCATGCAACTTTCTGTCTGCTCAATTCTTTCTGTGTCCTCTGCTGTCTATCAATCTATCAAAGAACTGCTAAAGCCTACCACTGAAAAACATGGTGAAGGCTGAAATGCACAAGTGATAAAACCCATCTACTACTGCTTATCCATATCACTTAGCATCAAGATTTCCTCTACTCGACACATCAACTGTCTAAAAAGACAGTACCAGAAATCTAAGTACAATGTCGAGTATCAAAGCCTTTCTAGATTGAATCTTTAGCAACCAAAGACAGAGCAATCTATACTTTCCCAACAAGATGGACTCACAATACCCAGGAAATCAACATTAAACTAATAGAATACAATCTTTTCAGTTTCATGCTGATCTATAGAATATCCTACTGACCAAGAATTTGGTGATCAGTCAGGGAGTAGGGCCCTAATTATTTTAGAAAGTGGTAATAAAGATCAGTTAATTTCTAAAAGGTACAGAGATTATAAATTTCTCTTTAACAGGAAAAAAGCTTCATGTAGATTTATAGGGTTAATAATTACATTTGTGTAAAGCTTATAATAAAAGCTAACACTAAAATATCGATTTCAGATCTTTAGGGAAGGAGAGTTTCCAAGAAAAATACTGAAATTGATATCCTAAGAGGTATCAATCACTGTACAGAAACTGTAGAAGAGAAGGTTTGTAACCTGGAGTGTGGCTTAAGCTTCCTTACCTATGTACACCCAACATGGCACTCCAGAGGAAATGAAGGAAAGCCAAAAACTGTTGGATTCCCTAACGGAAGCTGCTCGTCTATCACCCAAAGCCCAAACACCTGGTCATATAGAACTGTCAGTTTAACCCCAATAATACAATGCTGACATGATACTGAGACAGTGCCTACTACCAACTCTAGTCTCCTTGTTAACAGACAGATGTTATTCATTACTTTCTCTAATAATGCTCTCATGCACATAGAATCTATATCCTTTGAAAATTCTCTTTAATGAAACTCTTCAGTCATTATTTCCCCCCAAATGACAACAACAACAACATATACACAGCTACTCATTTTCCCATGGTCCTGGGCAGTCAGTTTTATGTAAGATTCACTCTATTTGCTGTGAATGAGAGGCTGCCCTCCAGCCCAGCATTCAGGACCACCCTTGTGCACTCACTCTCAGCCTGCGTGTATGATTGAGATGGTATGGTAACTATCTCAGGTGACAGGGACTTAGGCTTATGTGCAGGGGAACCCTCGGGGAGGATATGTTCTAGAGGAGGAAAGAGCATCTTATTATTTATCGTCTTTGAGTCAAAGAAGCAAAACAGAAAGTAAAGGTAAACATGGCTGTTAGCCACACTTTTCTGGGAGGGGATTGGGGTGAAGTTGGTTAAGAATGCATAGGTAAATGTTTAACTGCAGAACTCATTCTACAGACAAAGTGGTTAGTTTAACTAAGTGCTTCCTGGTGTCTTAGAAAGGACTTAAGGAACACTGGTTATGATGTTTCATGCTGTAAGTGAACATCTCAAGTAGAACTCAGGAAAGAATTAGGTGAATCATTTTAGAGGGCTTACATGGTCTCTTATGGCAGGGCACACCCTACTTCTTATTCTTCCTAGAGGAACTCTGTTTCTTCACCTCATACTCCCTCTGATTATAGTCTTTCTTCATCCTCTTACTAGCTTTAGGCCTATCCAGGGGTATACCTGGGAACTAACAGGAGAGAGAGAGAGAGATGGCCAGTTCCCCTCAAGTGACAGTTATACACCTGCACACATCTAACAGAGTTAAAATCCATTGTACTTTAGGGACCACAAAACAAACAAAAAACCCCACAGCCCCCCACCCCAATACAATGTATATGTATATTTCTTCTGTGACTTACATAGGACAGGACATTTAGCTGAGGTAATACCTCTCTAACACATGGGAACTGGAGAGTGAGCTCCTGATGGGATAGCATGAAGGGTAAGAAGAAAGTGATGACAAGCTATGACAAGGACTCAGGGTAACAGGTACTGGGCTAAGGGAAGGTTCTCAATGTACAGACTATCAGCAACTGTCCCAGAAAGCAGACATGGGCTATGCTATGCTAGGATATATAGATGGAGCTTTTCAGCAAAACGAGGAGGATAGTAATGTTTTATAATGGGGAGGGTGCTGGGTGTACAAAGCACAGGGCTTTGTTTTTCTTCTTCTAGATTCTTTCCTCTCATTCTCTGTGACTCTGTACCTCATCCCCTCAGTTCTAGATATGAACAGGTTTCCTATTCAAAGTTTTTTTCCTCTTCACTTGGAGCTGGTTTGACTTTTGACACTTAGTGATATTTCACTGTCACTTCATTTTTAAAAAAAGAAAAAATTTAAATACTATTTTTACTTTAGATCTATAAGTGGTTTGCCTGCCTGTATGCCTGTGTACCACAAGCACACAATGCCAGGAAATGCCAGAAGAGGGCATCAAATCCCCAGAGACTGGAGTCACAGCTGTAAGGAACCATGTGGGTGTTCTGGGAATTAAAAACTGGATTCTCTGGAAGAACAGCCAGTGAGTGTTCTTAACCAAAGTCATTACTCTAGCCTACATTTATTTTTTTAAACTTTTAACAGAAAAGTTTATTTCAACATTTTCTTCTTCCAAATAATAATTTTATGTTTAAAGAGCAACATGGAAGTAAACCATGGTTGCAAACCAACCTCTCTGTACTCAAAACCAGGAAAGACCATTGCTATCAGAACGATGGTTAAGGCTGGTAGGATGGTGAAGTTGTTTTTATGAGAATGGCGACACTGCATTATTAAATTAGTACTTTATAATCACACATTTAAATTTTTTGTTATTTAACATATTTCTTTCCTTCCTGATAATTTTTTTTAAAAAAGATTTATTTATTTTATGTATATGAGTACAATTATAGCTGTCTTCAGATATACCAGAAGAGAGCATCAGATCTCGTTACAGATGGTTGTGAGCCACCATGTAGTTGCTGGGAATTGAACTCAGGACCTCTGGAAGAGCAGTCAGTGCTCTTAACCTCTGAGCCATTTCTCTAGTCCTTCTGATTATCTTTTAAAACTTATTTTATTTTTCCATTTAATTTTATGTAATGTATGAGTGTTATACCTGCATATATGTGTCTGTGCACTATGTGTCTGGTACCTATGGAAGCTAGAAGAGGGCATCAGATCCCTGGAACTTAGGTTAGAGGGTTATGAGCCACCATGTGGGTGCTGGGAATTAAAGCCCAGTCCTTGGCAAGAGCACCAAGTGCTCTTAATGGCTGAGCCATTCTCTAGCCCCTAAAATACTTCAACTTCCTTAAAAAAATTATGCATGAATGTGTCTGTGCACATGTGTGCAGGTGCCTGAGGAAGAGACAAGAGGGAATTTCATCTCTTAGAAGTAGAGTTATATAGTTGTGACTGATGCAAATTGGATACTGACTATGGAACTCTGGTCTTCTGCAAGAGTAGTGTACAAGGTCTTGACTGCTAAGTTATCTTTAGTTCCTTATTTTAATGTTTAAAAATTACATTTATTTAGTCTATGTGGAGAAGTCACTTGTGAAGTTGGTTTTCTACCGTGTGAGTTGGAGGGCCAGAACTCAGGAAGTCAGGCTTGGCAGGAAGTGCCTTTACTGTTGAGCTAGCCTGCTTCCTGGTTTTTTAACATTATGCTTAGACTGAGATTCACTAAAGCCTATATTCTCTATCTTAAGATAACTTTCAATTACATGCTGTTTTCTAGTTATTAAAATGCAACAAGGGTTGGAAATGTATAAAATTATTTTGGAAGACTTCTAATTTTTGTAATTTCAAATTATTAATGAAACTTGCCATGAAAAGGTGCAACTCTATTTCTGTAACTGATTGGACTACAGGGACAACTCCTTTGGATATCTTACCAGGAAATTCTGGTTGCTAACAAAAGCTTAACTGTTAAGTAGAAAAAGTTAGAACGGTTTGGATTCTTCTTTAATAACCAATTAAAAACAAGAACACAGAAATATAATTTACCTAGAAAAACCAAATGTAACCAGGATGACGTTTTTCCACTCAAAGGTCTGATCTACATAAGTTAATACTGGACTGAGTTACAAGTAGTCGAGCAGGCAGCACACTGATCTGCTTTCAGTTGCTAGAGCTTTTAGAACCCAAGTGTTGTTAATCCTTACAGTCATAAAACTCTTAAGACAAGTGTGATCTGTTAGATATTCAACTTCATCAACACAACATCCAGAAGTAAAAGTCAGAGGTTTAGTGGGTAGATCAAGTCCTCTTACCCCGACAAATACCAATTTAATTAAAGCAACATGCAAATGAGATTTTAAAACAGATGGATTCTATATTCATACCCACCACTTGAACTTGAATATCCAAGTGATTGAATGCAACAATTTTAGAAACAGCTAATACATATATTTCTAATGTAATCCAACCATTAATGCATGTTACTAGCCTCTAGTCTACTCAGTCCTAATACATTATAACAGGGAGGGAAAAAAATCCCCTGGAGTAGGAAAACAAAACAAATAGCAGCAGCAGCAGCAGCACCACCACACTTAGAAACCCCAATGTTTCTAAGTCTCTGTTTCCCTGAGGTCACAGCAGAGCTACCAAAGAACCTGGGAAAAACACTTTACAGTTAGAGGTCTAGACACACAGATGTGAGCTCACTCTGTAGTCTGAGCTCCCAGGCTAGTGAAACTAACTGGTACCACAGGCACTCAAACACCTCTTTTGACCAACACAGATGATAAAGATCTTGTATGCTTACTCCCTAAAATACTGAATGAGGGACCGAATGTGAAAAGAAAGCTGAAGGCATCATGGCAGCACTGCTACTATTCTGGCAGAACAGGGGCTGCCAAGACAAGAGGCTATCAGCTACGAGTCCACAGTGACCCTAGGTTAAGGATTTTCATAGAGATGAAGGAAGATAGTTAAAAACATCTGAAATGAAACAATGATTTTCGTATCAATCAGTCCCAACAACAAAACCCCAATCACCTCAAACTGCAGAGGAGTGTTGGAACGACTAGCAGTAGTAAGAGATGTGATTGGTGAGAACATGAGGCTGTATCCATTTCGACACTCCTCTTCTCCTGGGTGAGTCTGGCCAGGTGTGGTCAGCTGGGGACTCTTTGAGCCTGAGCTGGGTGGGGGTGGTGTAACTGGAGACAGAGGCTGAAGCAACTTGGTGATATTCTGCTCCATCAGATAGCGAGACTTCCATTTCTTTAATGGGCTCAGTAAGTCTGTGAAACACAAAGCTTTGATGAGAGCTGAATCATATCTTACTAGAAGGCTAGGTAGCAAAGGCACTAACCTCTAACCTGCAACAGAACCTATGCCTCATCCCATTAAATAACCTCCACTAATTAAGTCAAAAGCACAAACATACTTTTTTTGGGGGACATAGGGGTTTTGAGACAGGGTTTTGCTGTGTAACCCTGGCTGTCCTGTAACTTGCTTTTTAGATTAGACTGGCCTCTAACTCACAGAAATCCAACTGCCTTTGCCTGGGATTAAAGGCATTTGTCACTACTGCCTGGCTGCCTAAACAAACTTCTAATCACCTCCATGAATATAACTTATGAAGCATTCCATGTACCAGAGAAACTCCACATGAATGTAGACAATTTTAATAGTCAATGCCAAGGGCATTACTTTTCCTTCTGGAGTGAAATATAGGTTTTCTTCCACTGAGTTTTAGAGAATCTTAAACTTGTGTTATGTTGTTAAATCCACTCTCCACTTCTATACGATCACCTGCTAGGTTGTCATACTTATATTGTCTTTTCATATTTATCGATGTACTCTTTCAGCAGCTCTTCTAGCAAATACGCATGAATAGGAGGAGACACATGATCTTGCATCCTCATTATAGCTCTTAGTGTTCAACTACTGAACAAACACTAGGGGCTAGAAAAGAAAATGGTTTCTATTAGAAGTTTTTGAACTATTAAAAAAACCAAAACTCTTTCTGATTAGGCTAACTGTATTCTTAGGTCCATTTAAAAAAGTAGGTTACTATACTAAATATTTAATAATAAGTAACCATATTTTATAAAATAAGTCACTTATAGTAATAAGTGACCATATTTTACGTACTGCCATTTCTTGTTTTTAAGAGGACCTTCAGGACAAAACATACCTCAGAGAAGAAATATTCTATTAAGTAAAGTAAACGGGAGTACTTAAAGTTAAAAAGATCATTCACTTACTTAGTGTGCACTATATGTACTACATGGCAAAGTTATGTATGTAAGAGCCATTACATACTCTGTTTTAAAAGAGCTTAGAGAAAACATGCAAAATAATGTTTAATGTAAGTTTCTTATTGGCATGATTAAGCTTGACTATAACCCTATCACTTCTGAGGCAGAGACAGGATTATCTCAGATTCTAGGTCAGCCCAGTCTATACAACAAATTCTAGGCCAGCCTGGGATACATAGTGAGACCCTGCCATAAACAAACAAACAAATGGCTCAAGTATTTACAAAGAAGAGGCCTTCGAGATTATTTGACAAGTAAAGGTGCTTGCTCTTCAATCCTGGAGCCCACATGAAGGTGGAAGAAGAGTACTAACTTCCAAAAGTTGTCTTCTGAGGACTGCATGCATAATGTGGCCCCTCAGGAATGATGATAAACACATAAATAATACCCTTCAAAGTAGGTAAAGTGAGATACAATGTCCAAGGACTATAGTCCCAGCTACTAAGATGGCTGAAGTACAAGGACTGCTCGAGCCCAAGAGTTGAAGGCTAGCTGGGCCTAAACAACAGTATGAATTCCATTTCTTAGAAAATAAAACAAGTAAAAGAACATCACTGTTTAGGTGATGTTTACCAGGCACTGTATGGTGTGCTTAATATGAAAATTAAGATAACTATAAATACAGCATTTCTGTTATTAACATCACCCTGTATCAAAGATGAAGACTCTGATGCACATAGAGAGACTAGACATGGTAGTACCCAGTTCATGATCACCTGCCTCATATAGTGCTGGAGATCAAATCTGGGGCATTTTATACCTTAGACCGGCACTTTTATCAATAGCCCTTTCATCTCCAGTCATCCTGTAAACAGTCTTAATAAAAGCATGCTAAATTGTAGCACCATGGCTTGGTGGAAACAATGACAATCATACCAGGTCTTCAAGGCAAAATGTGGCTCATAATCAGGGATGTGCTTAGGAAGATAACTTTGGTGACAGTGTTAGTATGTAACTACAAGTGCAAAACTACTGGATTTAGGAAAGTAGACAAAACAAAGAAATATGAGGCACTGATTATATTAAAATAGATTTTTTTCTTGTTTCTTAGGATTTTTCATTTTCCTACATTGTCCTGTGTGCTGTGACTAAAGGCATATACCACAAGCCCAGCTTGAGAGCTAATCTTAAAGTTTAGTTTTTACAATAAATATACCTGGCAAATGTTTTAAGATAAATTCATAAAAAAGTTATAAGCATGAAAATTTATTATCAAATTCATGAGTGGCTATGTTACATTCTCTCCATTTCAAGTGTTAAAAAACAATTATCAAGCCAACATTGCAATGCTATCCTTGTGTTCTTAAATCAATGATAAAACAAAGGTAAACTGCTTAAAAAAAATTGTGGAACCAGAGATCAAACCAAGGGTTTTTCTCATGTTAGGCAAGTACTATCATTGAGCAACAACCTCAAATCAATAATTCAAATTAAAAGGGCCCATGAGATAGCTCAGAAAGTGAAGGCTTGCTGCTAAGGCTGATTACTTAAGTTCATCCTCAAGACCCACAAGGTAGAAGGTTCTGCCAGTTATCCTCCAAACCCTACACAAAATATCAAGTATATAAGTGTGAGTGAGCGTGCGTATGTGCACATACATACACCAAGTACACAGACACACACAATTTTTAAAAATATCAATGTCAGTGTAAACTATCAAGATCATGTATATGAACACAGATCAAATAACAATTTTTACTATTCTTTCATCAGTTGGAGTTCTTGCCTTTAAAAAAATTATCTATATAACTTACAACTACTGGTAATTATAATTTTTGCACCTAAGTATTTGGTTTTTATATCTTGTATAATATCTAGAACTAGTGAGCTTAGGATTGTATTTTTAAAGTGCATAATGAATCTGAACAGAAATTGGAATATTGTTATTATCTTTTTTTTTATTGAAAATCTTATTCTTACTATATTAACTCAAAGACAGCATAATCACAGAAACAAGAGTTAAAACTATTTGAATTAAGGTACTGGGTGTGGTGGTACATGCAGTTAGGAGAGTGAGGCAGGAAGATTTTACATAGTGAAACCCTGTCTCAAAAAAATAAACCCAAAACACACCAAACACCAAAACACAAAGAACCCAAAAAATTGTAAGAAAAAGTATTTGAGTTCACTTAGAATTTGCATTGGCAAAAGATCCAATCACTTTACAATCTCCCAAGTAATTGAAAATTTTTCTTTTCAGAAAGCAATTTTCTTTTTAGAGCAATGTACCATGTCCCTATCTCAAAGCCTAGTCTGGCTGTTCTGTTCCATAGTCTCATATGCCATAACTCAGCCACTAGTGTCACAGGAAAGCTAGGTAGATATTTTCAGCAAAGTACTTATTATTACCCTTCCAAGTTATTTTGACAATTTTAGATAAACTTTGAATCAAAATTTTAAAGATGGCTCTACGAAACCATGGGAAGAAAGAATATGGATGTACACCAGTTATTCTATTATTGAATACAGAATTTCCTTAATGCTCAAACTTGCAAAGTATTTCTCAATAATAGTTTGCATCACCTATGCCAAGTATGGCCATTCCCAGGTAGTTTTAGTTTTGTTAAATTTGAGGATGACAAAAATCTGTCTTCATTCATTTTCTTAAAATATTTAATACTTCTAACCAAGGATTTTATTCAACTGTTATTAGTTCTGAATTTTTCAGTTGATTATTAAGATATTTCTAGGGATATATGCGTGTTATTTACAAACAAACATCTGATCTCTTATGTCAATGGTAATACATCTTATCTTTTTCAATTTTAGTTTTTAACATTCTTTGAGACAGCCTTTCTATATATAGCTCAGGCTGGCCTGAAAAACTAAGATTTTTCCATCAGTCTTGATTCCTGGTCTTACACACATTAAGCACAACCACACTAGAGGAAGAATTTATCGTCTTTATAGCTCATATGTGGTAAGAAAGAACACTCTGTGTGGAACGACAGCAGTTAACTCAGATATGGGCTGACACTGACCTAGGCACTTAGTAAGAAATATTCTGTTTCTTATCAGCCTTATGAAGCAGGCATTTACAGATGAAATTCAGAGACAGTTGGTAACATCACAGGGTAGAGAATTAGTCCTCAAATAAAGGTCCATTTGACTGTTATCTACTGTGTCAACATATCTCCTCACTTTATCAACTTTCCTCTATATTCTTGTAAACAAAACTTCTGAAACTAAACAAACAAAATAATTACCTATGATTTATTTCTTTATGTAATGATTTTCTTTGGTTTATACCGATGCTTAAGGGTAAGGTATTTTCTGACAATGTTTCTCACTGCTTGCTAGAGAGAATAGAAATGTAATACAAGTAGATGACTAACAGTTCTAATTCCATTCCACTGAAGGTATGTGGTAACAAAGACAATTTCTGAGCGTGTGATAGCCAGGATATGTACTCTGCTCTCCAAGATCAACTACATACGTGTGCAACATACCCACCAGATAGAGGAAAGCACTCATTATAGTCTAATTCAGCTTCTCTAATTATACTCTAAAAGTTGTCAGTAAGTTGACACAATTGAAAGCTGCCTCAAAATTTTTATTAAACTAAACCTGAATAAATCTGTCATTAGGTGAACAGATTAAAATCTGGATGAAAGTAGAATTTTAATATAAAGCAATTACTTACAAAATTCTTTTAAATTCAACTTTGTAATTACTCAGCAAGTCAACAAATAAATAGTGGCTTAAAAATACCCACAAACAACCCTCCCCCACAATAAACCAAAGCAAAACTCTGAAGTATTATGTTAGCCTTAATGTGAGGTTTAGTAACTAATCTGTGTTGGTAAATTTTGTTGTTGTTATTTCCTACTGAGACAGGGTCCTGCTTTTACCCCATGCTGGCCCTGAACTTGCAGCAATCCCCTTGTCTTATTTTGTCTTCCAAGTACTAGGATTCTAAGTATCACTATACTCAGCTATGACATTTTTTGATTACACAATATTCAGAAAACTGATCTGAATCTGAGTGCCAGGGAGGATGTTTGATACCAGCTTAAAGAGAAAAACCCTGCCTAATAAGTAAACAAACCAGATATAAGTCAATATACCAATGCTTTCAGCTAGAAGCCTGCAATAGAACACTGTAAAAGACAATGGATCAGATCCTTTTTTTCATAGCCATTTGGCTCATATCCTTATGTTTTAAAGTCATGTTATTTCAGAAATTTTATAGGTCTGGGAGGAAAGTTCTTTTCAAAAAACAAAACAATAATGATTCCTCATTGATACCATTATTTCCTGCCCCTTTAGTCAGCTCCCACCCAACAAGCCATTTAACATTTTCAATTATTCCCCCTGAACATTAGTGTTCCACCACTTTCTACTGTCTCCCCTTAAAAATACAAGTATTTCCTAAACTTACTACGTTAAACGTATCTAACCTTTTTATAACCATTTCTGCTGTTATCTGTACACTGTCTAGTTCCTTCTTTGTCGTCCTGGGAAAACTGATCCCTGACTCGAGATCTTTCTCTTCCTCTGCAAAGACAGATGTAAATTAACTATTTAGAGAAAACACTATTTCTTTTTATATCAGAGAACCAATACTAAAAATTTTACTGTGAACCTCAAATGATGACTGTTCATATCAAATTTAGAAAAGGATCAGATACATACCTGCATTATCTTTACAGATACTAGAAGAATTACTATTCTCATTACTTTGGTATAGGTGCTGTGTTCTAGTCTCTTGGGGCACAGATGATGTCTGAGTCATCCCTTCTTCCAAGGCTTGCTTTATCCAGCGCTATAATGGGGGGGGGGGGAACCCAGAGAATTTTCAATAACCATTTAAAAGAAACGTATTTTCAGTTCATTAACCAAATCATTACACATTAATTGGTGAGAAATACAATACAAATACATGCATACAGTTTCATAGTGGTTCTGGATAGGCTGGCTGCAACCAAGGCTGGCTTTGGATCCTCTTTCCTTTCTCTTTAATGAAGATTAGCTTTGAAATAGTCTCATGTAACCTAGGCTGCCTCAAACATCCTAAGTAGCTAAAGATGACTCTGAGTTTATGATGCTTCTGCTCTACTTTGCAGGCTAGGATTATAGGCTTCTATCACAATACCAAGTTTATGTATGTGGTGATAGGGACTGGACCAAGGCAGGCACTCTACCAACCAAGTTACAATCCCCACAGTCAAGTCAGTTTTTTCTACTAGGCAAAGCTCCCACAGCTGTGGGATCCTCCTATCAACCAAGTAAAAACAATAGTAACTGTTCAACTTTCCACACTGCTTAGTATAGTATAAATGTTAAAAAATAGGCTTTCACTTCAAAAGGTCTTTAGTGATAACTTGTATATAAGCTTCTTTTCCCGTCAAGTAGTTTGTACAAATTATGCCCCAGTAACTGCAAATCACTGGGGGGGGAAGTTCTGAAGTAATAAAAAAGTCGAAGTTTTTCAAGAATTCTCTCCACTTATTTTTTTTAGTAGCTAATATGTAATCTAGATGGATGAGAAATAAGAAAGCTTACGAAAACTACAAGGTAAGATTAGGTATTCTGTGGAAAAGGAAATTTATTATCTATGATTTTGATTTTTTTTAAGATACACAGTTGTAAGTGGCTCACCATTCTGTGGCTCTCTTGTCCTGACATAAGATTTTGATAATCATTAATTTTAGACAGACTGTCTACAAATAGGAAAAGGTGAACTAGTACAATTTTATACCTTTAGAAAACATAACATAGGTCAGTAAATATTCTCCTCAACAGAGTAGTTCAAGAAGATCTGTGGCCAGTGGTTAATTAGAACCTGGAAAATCTTTTTACTACAAAAATTTTTCTATCATGTAAGTATCTTTGTGGTTTACTAAGTTGAAGAAAAAAGTAAAGAGAGGTAAGTGAATGTGTGTGTGTGTATGTGTGTGTGTGTGTGTGTGTGTATAAAAGATATTCAGAATAACTTGAATCACATTAATATTCTAGGACATGACAAGCTGTCTAAAAATCCAAGACCAAGAGAGATATGCTTTCTTACATAGAGTCCCAACACAGGTTATAAGAAGCACGAATCCTTAGAATGTATAGGAGACCTCTAAGGTCATCTTGGTCTAACGCCCTTTTTCATGGATGGGGGATATTAGCCTGCGAGGTCAAGTGAAAAATCGTTTATTATGAATATGCTAGTTTTAAAATTTATATTATATATGGGTAATTTTCAATTTATTTTTTCACTCAGAGCAGAGGACAGGAACTCAAATTTGAGATTCCTGTATTTCCCTCAAAAAAAAAAATATTAAAAAACATTCTCAGGGTAAGAAACCCATAAGAGTTTACATTTTAGATCTTAAGGCTAGAAAAAAAGGGAGCTTATATAAAACCAGAAGGGACATTGAGAAGTAAGATGTGGCCAGTCTTGTCTCTAAAGCTAAACAGAGTCATATCAAATAACCCTTTGTTCAGCGTCCTCCTGTTGATTTATTTTTTATAATATTTATGATTCATAAAAAAGGAACATGACCATTTCTTCCTATGGATAAAAGATTACTTTTAAATTACTATTCTGCTCACCTATGCAAATTCTATTTTGAATAACTGAAGTCTGTAAACAATTCTCTTTTCTGTAAAATATACTGAAAAGATTTTTAGGAGGCCCAAAGGCAGGTCAGCCATGACTGAAAAGGAGAGAAACCAGTGAAATAACTAAGCTTTACAATGTAAAGACCTAATTTGAAACCTGCTCTCCCAATTACTAGAGATGCCTTACATTGGGCAAATTTCTGAACCCACTTCTGGTCCAGAGACGAAAAGACTGGGTTTATAAACTGTAGCCAATGATCTCAACTATGCAAAGAAACCTTGTAGCATAGCACTGTAAATACTCCAAATTTTCAACTCTTTTCTCAATGATTCAAGAGACTCTAAATATATATCTATTTTAAATATACCCATTCACTTATCGATGATTACTCACCTCTCCCCCTCTAATTTTAGCAGTATGCTTATGTTTAAAGGAACAAATTACAACAAATCTTCAAAGGAAAATAAAACAACAATGCAAACCATAGTAATTTTCTAAGGAATCTTAGATACCAAATATTCTTTACATATGTCCAAATGTCTTTATACAGAATGAAGAGGGACACTGACTAAAGGTTCACATGTTTATTATAAAACACAGGTGTTTATTATAAAACAACACAGGGCTGGAGAGATGGCTCAGTGGTTAAGAGCACTAAATGTTCTTCCAGAGGTCCTGAGTTCAACTCCCAGCAACTGCATTGTGGCTCACAACCATCTATAATGGGACCCAATGCACTCTTCTGGTGTGTGTACTCATATAAATAAAAATTAATAAATCTTTAAAATAAACACAACAATAAAGACCAAAAACCATGAACCAAAAACCAACCATCCATCCATCCATCCATCCATCCATCCATCCATCCATCCATCCATCCATCCCAGACTTGACTGACTCCTGGAAGATTAATAAATGTCCTCAAGAATGAACAATCTGGGTGTAAACATACAGACACTAACTTGTCCTATACAGTTTTTTAACTTAGGAGGATTTTTAATGATATATGAAACAGTGGGTCTATTAGTAAGAATATATTTTATTCTTTGGAGAGATGGTTCAAGGGTTTAGAGAGCATACTGCTCTTACAGAAGACCTAGGTTTGGTTACTGACATCCATATCAAGGATCTGAAACTTCAACTCAACTCAACTCTGGCCCCTGAATGCACTAGGCATGCATGTGGTACACTTACATATATGCAGGTAAAACGCTCACATACAAGAAAAAGTTGACTCAGATTTCTAGTTTAAAAAAAAAATTTAGTTTGCCCTGCCCAGAAAATATTTAACTTGTATAATCTAATATGGATTAAAGCAGCAATTTAAACTGAATTCCAATGTAATTAAAGGTTTTAGGAATGGAGGGTAAGGTGGTCTCATGAGACTGGCCTCAAACTTCTCATTCTTCTGCCTGCACCTCTCCAAGGCTAGGACAACATATCTGCACCACAGTCACTCCGAGTTTTATGAGGTGGACCCCTACCACCATTGGGAATGGCATGCAAATACACTTCCAACTGAGCCACATTACTGTCCATAACAATTATAAGATTAATTTTAATGAGGCAGCCTTGCTATGATAGTCTCTTTCTAAAAACAGTGAGTGATAGAGGAGAGCTGGAGAAACAGCTTAGTGGTTAAAGTGCTTATCCAGCTTGTGGAAGAACCATGGCTGTATACCTAGCCCTGCTTTATAAAAAAGTGTGGGAGACAACTAACGATGAGATTGGTCAGTCTTTGAGAATTAAATATGGAGTTCGGTTAAATTCCATTTCTTTTATGCACTGCCAATGGACATACTACAGATATGTGGTTTATGTCTTTAATCCCAGCATTCAAAAGCCAGAGGCAGACAGATCTCCATGAGTCTCAAGTCAGTCTACTCTACATAGCTTTACAGACAAGCCAAGGTTATTTTGATACTTTAAAAGTAAGGAAGTAAACAAACAAGCAAAATACAAAACACAGCCAAATAACAGGGACTCAAAGACAGCTAGTGAGAACTCTCAGTAAGTAAAAATGTTTGTTGCAAACCCTGATGATCTCAATTTGGTATAAAGGTAGGAGACAAGGGGCTGGAGAGATGGCTCAATGGTTAAGAGCACTGACTGCTCTTCCAGAGGTCCTGAGTCCAATTCCCAGCAACCACATGGTGGCTCACAGCCATCTGTAATGGGATCTGGTGCCCTCTTCTGGGGAGTCTGAAGACAGCTACAGTATATTCATATACAAAAAAATAAACTTTTTTTAAAAAGTTGCTTTTCTTAGCACATACTAACTATATAACAGGTCTCATACTTTACTATATACAGACATCATGTATTTTATACACCCTTTCATTCTTTCTTATCATCTCCCATTCACTCTAATCTTCCCTTTTTGTAACCAATATGACTCTACTTTCTTATTTTTAAACCTAATAAGCAGAGTTTCTATTAGGGTTGTTTACAAGAGTGTCTTACCAGCACCTCTTACCACTTTAGACTATATCCGTCCCATAATAAACTGAGTATATATACCTTAGGGAGAGACAGGGTCCTTCTTTTCTAATTTTCAACACTGTTCATAAAAGCAGTTAGGATTCTGCTATTACTTAAATATTACACCTTAAGAAATCATTATTTTTTGGGGCGGGGACTGCAGATTTCATGTTGCTGTGGATGTTAGAGGACAACTGTATCAACAGGTTTTCTTCCACTTTTACATGAGTCTAGGGATGTAATTCAAGTGTTTGCCTAATTAGTCATCATATAAGCTTCCTGTTTTACTCTTATTGAAGAATTGAACAGTGTCTACTCTATAGGTAGACTGAGTCTGTTTTGCCATTCTAGATTTAGGGAGTGCTATCACTAACCACAGCCAGTAAATCATGTTTTGTTTTGGATTTTTATATGAGATTTTGCAGCCTAGGCTGGTAACACACTACCCTTTTCTTGGCCTTCTGAATGATGTAACAGCAGGCACACATGACTATATCACACCTGGTTGTCATGGGTAATAGTGTTTTTGTACAACAAACCAATTTCCTTTTCTGATAAACACTTTAAGACCCTAGAGAAGCTAAGTAAGTGGTATAAAACCCAATGCTCCTTCATTATCTAGACAAAATTCCTAAAGTGATCAGACTTTCAAAAACTTTCTATTGTTGTTACTTATATCACCAAGTTACTTACGTTACTGCATCATCCAAAATCCCTTTGACAGGAAACTTGTGGTCAAATTTCTCAGAAAACCTTCTACTTGAGAGTTTTCCACACACAAACCAAGTGAGTGCATTACTTTGTAGAATGTGCCATTCAGGCTTCTGCCGTGTACTACTGACTCAGCAGCACTGCCTTTCCCTTATGCAGACTCCTGTCTCCTTGCTCCCCTTCCATATCCCATGCCATTCTGTTGACCCTTCATATTCCTGTCCCCAAGAAATAACTTATGTTCTTGGGGAAAGAAAAAAATCTTTTAAGTTTGGAGGAATCAGGGAAGACCTGCCTGGAATTGGAGACTTCATCACATCAAATAAGCTACATGCAGCATCCTCATGTATGTGATGCCAGTGGAAGAGGACAATGGCAGACACTGAGGGTGGCAGCCTGAATCCAGATCTGAGGATTAGAGAAAAGGGTGTTCCAGGGAAAAGAACCCTACCTAACGGAAGAGCTAGTAAACTGTGTCCTGTGTTTCTGAAAACACTGAAAAAAGCATTATAGACTTGAAGAACAATCTATTCACAAGACACCCTTGGAATATATGTACAAATGTGGGAAATAATAAAATGCATTCCCAAAACAACTACCAAACATTACTGGTGCTAGACCCAAAACAATAACAACTAGAGAGTTCCAGAAAGGCAGGGAATGAGTAGTCTATCTAACCCATTGTTATTGAACTTACAGCAATTATAAGATAAATTTTTTTCTAAGCTCCTTTAAGAAATAATAATTGATTAGTTACAACCACGATCTTATCTGCTTTTATGAATATAACTGTTATCTAATTATTTGGGGTCCAACATCACACAATAGTCACAAATAACCATGCTAACCAGTGTCACAGAAGCATAAATAAAACACATCCAGCTTTGTGCTCTCAGTCAGTAACTTGAAAAGCTTAGGTATAGCCAGGTAAATAGTAACAAGTTTGAGCACCAAAAATGCAGTATACATTCCAACTTGACCATAGTGACTTCTAAAGAGTCTATTTCCATGTTTAACAACACAATATAAACTTAGAAAGTTATCTAAAGATTCACGAATTATCTAGACAATTATGTAAAATATGCTACAACTATATGCATTCTACAATAGTAAATATACTTTCATTCATGGGCAGGTACACACACACACACATACACACACAGAGGGGAGAGGGAAAAAAGAGAGGAAGAGGGAGAGAAGAAGGGAAAGGGGAGAGAGAGAGAGGGAGGAGGGATTGAAACAGACACATACCTTCTTACAGGAGCTGAATGAGCCATCAGGTAGAAGGGGCCTTCGACGCCTCTCAGGCATAAAGGGTGAGCCAAAGCGAATGTAGTGTTTGGGGGTGGTGCAAATTAATGGGGAATGAATAAGACCCGGTAGCATGTTCAGGGTTGTTGCCAATACAGTTGGGTCAGTGGTGATACGCAAAGGACACTCAACAGGGCATTCTTGCTTCTCTGCCTTGTCATTTAACCATTCTGTAACTAGATACTAAAGGTTTAAAACACAAAACAAAACAAAAACCATTAGTTATCACTGCATTTGTAACAGCTGCCAGAAGCAGTAGTGTAGTCCACAAATCAAATCTCAACTAAAACTAGAACAAATGCAGCAACCAAATGAAGATGAATTGAGCGTGCTAGCAAAGAAAGAATACTTTGTTTTATCAGTGATTTAAGCTCTGTCTAAAATCAAATGAACAAAAAGTAGGATGATTTCAGCTTTCAGCATAAACAACTTTTATCTAGAATGTTCAATCTAATAATTCTAAGATTACTTCTTCCCTGGGGATTATAGGCCCCCTTTCTTTACCATGATACTCCTTACCATATGAAATTCATATTGTCACTTACCTTTTTGGTTTTGGGGTATTTAGATGCAGCACGGTTGACATGGGATCCAGTAACTGATACCACAGTTGGGTCGGACCCTGTTAACTGTCTGTTCTCTCCTGAACTGTCTATATTTCCAGCTTCAGGAGGAGTTACTGAGTTGTTACTTCCTCCTTCTTCCAAGGCAGCTTGTGACAGCTCTGCCTGTTGTGCACTGGCCTGCTTCTGGCGTTTTAGTCTTTGGGCTGAACTGGTCCGGTACCGAGAAATTCTACTTTTCGGTCGGGGTCTAGAAGGCTTAGCTGGAGGTGGTTTGGGGATTGGCTTTTCTGCAGCTACATCCTGTAACAAGATCAAGGTCAAATGTTTACTAGAAATTTCTCTTCTTTGCAGACAGGATCTCTCAGGTTGGCCTCTAGTTTACAATCCTTTTGCCTTAGCTTGCCGAGTACTAGGATTAGACAAGACACCTCTCACCCAGCATCTGTTTCTTATTTAGTATTCTAGCTATTTAAAGCATTCTAAATGATAATAGTGGTGGCGGTGGGGAAGGATTTATTGTTATTTTCAATTAATCCTTGAGGCTGGGAAGATTAACCACCAATTAACACCACTTGGTGCTCTTGCAGCAACGACCTGGGTACAGTTAGTTCTTAATACCCACAAACTCCTCTAACTAGAGTTTTAGATGGGGATCCAATCCCATCTTCTGGCCTCTGTGGGTAACAGGCACATACATGGTGCATACATACATGTAACTGTTCACACATTAAATATAAAAATAAATAAATCTGAACTGGGCACTGTGTCACATATCTTTAATCTTAGCACTCAGGAGGCTGAGGCAGAGGCAGGCAGACCTCTGTGAATTTAAGGCTAGTCTGGTCTACAAAGCAAGTTTCAGGCCAGCCAGGACTATATGGGAAGACCCTGTCACAAAACAATTAAAAAAAAATGTAATCTTTAAGTGCAAAATTTTATAGACTTTATTACCTAAGGACCATAGATAAACATCTGGCTTAATTCTATTTCTAATAAACATCTATAAAATATGTCAAAAGTAATCTATAAAATAGTAGGTACCTAATATTATATTAAGGTTCTTAGGCAAGGCAATTCTTGTTTCTTTTCTACAACCAGAGGTTCTACGTTAAACACTAGTCTTGAGAAGCCCCTGGAAGGTCACTCATCTACTCAAGCTATTCAGAGAATCCGTGAGAGAAACCCAAAGATTTGCTTTCTCCCCTTAGGGGTGGAGACTGAGCTACGTGAAACTTTTTTCATGTTTAGCATGAATTATTCCAAACCAAAGGAATCTATGAACTTATCACAGTGCTTATCTGGAAGACACTTAAGTGTCTTTATCATTCAAATGTTGCATCCCGCTGCTGAGATCACAATAGCTTTGCTTATTCTGATACAGAGCCATGTTGAAAATACTAACTTCTACCATTCTAAAAAATAAAGACAACTGACAACAAGACTTTTAAGAGTTTTTCCTCTTACCCCAGCATGGGAAGACCTCCGAGTATTCACACCAGTGCTCTGTGGGATACTTGGGATGGCAACATTTGCAACAGGGCTGCTAACTTCAGACTCAGGGGCTGCAGTTTTTGTCTCTTCTCCAACTACTATCTCTGAACTGCTAGTAGTAATCTCTATGTCTGAGTTGCTCTGTTCTACAGGCTGATCCCGCCGTTTCTTTCTCTTCTCTAAAGTTTCAAAAGCATGCATGATGGCTTCAACCTTCCTGTCTTCCCGAGTCTGAGGGTGGAAAAGTATTAAAATCAACAACAAAAAGCATCAACCAGAAGCTATTTCAGTAACAGTATTAGTGGGGTTTATAAGAATTTGTTCAAAGTATTAAGATAGCATATGCATCACTATTTAAAAAAAAACAATTAAATTTTTAAAAATTTAAAGTTGTTTTAAATATAGTAAACAATTGTAAAAGAAAGTAAATTCAAAAGCTAAATGTTTAAAAATAGGTGAGATACCTTGACACATTTTAAGGCATAAAGCAACTACAACAAATTTCTGTCCTACTTTCAGAGCTCAAAACCAAAGTAAATTGTCATTAAACTTTTTCAAATGAACACAATTAGCAAATGTTTTTAATCTATCTGACAAAAAATTACTACAGTTTCGATATGGAATGTGTCCCCAAGGCTCATGTTCAGTTAAAGGCTCAGAACTCAAGTGGTTAAGTGCTACTGGGAGGTTGTGGAGACCCCAGGAACTGCACCTTCTTAAAGGGTGCCATGGAAGAGGATATTCTATCTTAGGCCCCTTGACTTTTTTTTCCTCTCAGTTTCCTGGTAGCAAAGAGGTAAGCAGGTTTTCTTTGCAGTGGACTCCTACTGTCTTATTTCTGCTTGCTCCCAAAGCAATGAAGCCAACAGACCTGTGTAACCTGAGCATAGGTAAACTTGGCCTCCTTCAAATTGTTTTTCACAGGCACTTCTGTCACAGGGATAGAGGGCTACCAATACTGATTACCTCCCTCTTCTCCCAGTAATTTGGAATCGAACTCAAGACCTGTGCTTGCAGTACAACTGTGCTATCAGAAGAAGTTCTACTTGATTTTAGTTTTTAAATATAAAAACACAAAACAAAGCAAGAAAACTAATCCAACAAACTTTGGTCTTCATCAAGTTTTAGGGAAATCCAATTATTAGAAGGAAATATCTTAAAGCCACTAACAGATAGTTATCATAAACTACTGTGAGCATGCCTATAAGCAGAACAATAAAAACTATAATGAAATGTACTTTGAGGTAAAATCTCAGAGTTAGGAAAAGTACAGAGACATCTACTGGATGGTACTTACCCTCCTGCTATGAGCCGAGTTCTCCTGGTCGTCTGTAGCCTCTTCTTTTTCTTCTTCCGGTTTTTCTTCTGGATTGTCAACTTCCTTTAAGACAGAAGCACTATTAGATCATATTCAAACTCTGAGCATCAACCTGCTTTATTTTGGCATGACTACCTCCCCATTCCTTTCTATGCTCTCTGCTGGGAATTAAGCCCATGTCCTTATGCATGCTAAGCAGGTGGTCTATGAGTCAAAGGATGCTTTATTTTTGTTTGTATGTTTGAGACAGGAACTTTATTATACTACCTAAGCTATCCTCAAATTCATAATCACCCAGCCTCGGCCTTAGAGATGCCAGGATTGATTACATGTGTGTGTCACCATACCAGGCCCTAAAAGATGGTTTTTGATATTATTACTCTTCTTTCTGAATCAGGTCTCATGCTTTTCTTTTTTCCTTTCCTTTCTTTCCCTCCCTCCCTTCCTATTTTGACAAGGTTTCTTTGTGTAACAGCCTGGACTGTTCTAGAACTGACAGAGATCCATCTGCATCTGTCTCCTGAATACTGGAGTAATGTGCCACTATACCCTGGCTTTGCTCATGGTTCTGAATATTATAAAGTGAAAAGAAAATCTAAATATGTATACTCGTGTTGCTGTATGTAAATAACAGTAATTATTTTAGTATAGCTCTCTAAACCAACACATTGAATCAGACTTGGTCAGGGAGATTACCTCATGCTCACTGGATACAGTTACTTTTTCTGGAACTTCTTGTGGTTGTGGGTCATGATTCTCTTCTGGAACCTCATTTTGCTGCTCCATTTCCAGCTCTTTCCGCCGTGCTTTTCTACGTCTGGTCTCTGCTCCAATGGTGGGAAAACTAGGAGGAGGTGGGAGTGGCAATTCTGCAGCATTGGGATTTCTTTTCTGTATAGGGCAATTCCGGTTTCCCTTGTGACAAGCACAGTCCACTTTGTAATTACTGTGCCAAAGAAACAACCAAAATGATCTCAGTATTCTTGAAAACAGAATATTATGGCATATTAGCTATTTACTTTATTGAAACATTGGCATAATAATTTCCTCTGATGTTATTGTTGCATAAATTAGAATTGGTATGATACTTTCAAAAAATATTCAGTTTTTCTATATATCTCTACCTTTAACCTATGCATAGGATTGGGAAGAAAATAAACCTCCATTAAGTCAGTTCTCCCTACTACTTTTATTTTTCTTTAAGAGACAGGGCCTGGTTGTCCTGGATTGCCTTAGTGACCTCAGACTCACACAGATCCACATGCTTCTGCCTCCTATGTGCTAGGATCACATAGATTCTAGGCAAAAATACATTACTTGTAAAAAAAAAAGGGGGGGGGGAAGAATTGAAAACAAACAAATTAAAATCTTAATAAGGCCATCCATGCTGGTAAAAAATTCTGCGTTCTTACCAGTTACTATATTCATAATCAAATGCAATGGTGACTTCAGCATCCTTGGTGATAGCAGACACAGCATAGATACACAAGTGAATCATCCCATCTGCAATCATGTGTCTCACCTGTATGAATAAGACATCATTATGTTTGACTTCAAAACCAAAAGGGAAAAGCGTGACCCAAATAATTTCTGCCTATTTTGAGTAGTCTGTTATTTTATTTACCTCTATCATTTCATGATAGTACACTAATGAACAATCTATTAGACGTCTTCAAAATAGAAAAGTCTAATGATATTAGAAATCAGGGTGAAACTATTATGTTATATGCTAAAGGTATTTGCATTTCTGCTAAAGAATTAAAAATTCCTTAAACTGCAAACAAAGCTGTGTTAACCTTACTGCACTTACTGTGAATACATTGATTAATGAATTTTAGAAATGTCTAGAAATTTTCACCACTCTGTTTCCCCCAACAGCGAAGACAAATGGCTTAGCTGGACTTAATGACAACTACTATCACACAACATTTTTATTTTTTTCCAGTTCAATTTAAAGTTTCTTATCCAGTCTGTTTTACTTCTTAGCAAATACTAACTTGCCTTTTTTCCCCCCATTTCTGTCCTCTCTAAGGAAAACCTATTTCTTGTCTTTATCCCCTCTTCATATGGCACCACACTTCTGCTTTGGCATCTCTGCATTTCAAAATCATACAACTATTAGCTACAGACCTTTATCTGGGTGAAGTTTTCAGATTGTTTCCTCAGTAAACGTGTCCTTTGGTGGTTCCATTGAAAGGGAAGTTGCTAAAGATAGCTTACCTCTGCATTTGGTGTACATGATCTTCTGATGAACCGAGCATCATTACCGAAAGTACGAGCATCGACACACATCTCTACACCATTGAATTTTGAGTAGAAGAGCACAAAGGGATATGGTCTAGGGATATAATTAAAATTCCTGTAATTCTCAACACAAACAAAAGGGCCACCCCATGACTACAAATGTGTTGCATATGCTGACTCAATAAGGAACAGTCATTTGTAATACCTAAGTTAGCAAACACCACCGACTTGACTGCTTTTCATTAATGAGTAAGCACAAAGCAAAGAATGCTGGGCTTGGACAGGGGTCATCACTAGTGTACATACTAAGTGTTTTGCAGATTCATTTGCCCTTTTGTACCAAAAGCAAACAGATATGAGCTTATTTGAATGACTGGTCAGCCAGAATCATGCAAGCCCTCAATGCTCAATGAATGACATTCTTACTTTTTAAAGAAATGCCCATTGACCTCAAATTGTTGTCGTAACATGACTTTCCCACGATATTCTATTATAAGAGTGTCCAAAGCCAAATCTCTTGCAGCCCTCAGGATTTTCCGGTGCTTTTGAACACGAGTGACTCTTCCCAGCTGTAACTGAATAAAAACAGTGTTAACTTTTAAGAATAGCAATAGCAGTGTGGTAAACATTTACAGTGTTTCATAACTGTTAAAAAAGGTACCAATACTTTCTTTCAGGTTGTATCAGTGTATTATGTAGGTTGGAGATCAGAACATTTTCTTTTTGACATAATCTCAATTTTTCCAGGAAACATGTTCCAACTCGTAGTCCCAGAGAAGGTAAGATCAAAGAATAACTTAAGATGTCAGTGGAGCTGTGTCTACTTTATGAATTTATAGCTTTCGATAAATCTTTTGTAATTCCTCATTTCTCAAACATGTGCCTCAACAGTTTAGTTACTAAAACCTAATTTTGGTCAAAGATCATCAGCAGGAAGGTAGTTCATTTGTTATTTGGTATGGAATAAATAGTTTCGTTCCATTCTGGTTCTTTAGGTACTAAAGTAATTTCACTCTCTTAGTCCTTTAAAATGCTTTAGTTCTGCCGGGCAGTGGTGGCGCACGCCTTTAATCCCAGCACTTGGGAGGCAGAGGCAGGTGGATTTCTGAGTTCGAGGCCAGCCTGGTCTACAGAGTGAGTTCCAGGACAGCCAGGGCTACACAGAGAAACCCTGTCTCGAAAAAACAAAAAAAAACCCCCCAAAAAAAAAAATATGCTTTAGTTCTTACCTGCATTTGGGAACCAATTACTGTATTATTACAGGCCAGCTCAGTTTTATTAATAGTGTCTAAAATAGCAGGTTTTCCCACAAATTCCTTGTTAGAATGGAGATGTTGCTCAAGGGCATTCTGTACATCTGCACTGTACTGATTAGTGAAAGCTTCTTCATACTGATCAGTCCATAGTCTTATCCGATTTTCCCAGCCCTCAGTGGTATTTTCATCTAAATTCTGTGCTTCAGAGGGAGAATTCTGTAGAGAACAAAGATCAAGTGAATTAGTACAAGACCATTCATGAACATGGGTGGCAGGATAAGCAAGATACTTGTTTTTACATGACAGTCGGTGAGGTGTAAGAGCAATGGGCTGTAATCAGGGGTTTTGGCTTCTACTATCAATGAACTATGAGGTCTTGGACACCTTCAAACGAGAAAATCATCTGTCTGCTTATAAAGTGAGAAAGTAAGCTAGTAAGTATCTTTATGTATGTATGTACTATTTGTTTTTGAGATACCTATTATTTCTAATAGCAATACCTAGTTCATAGTTTTACAATTTACAAGGAAAGTCAACCTTTGAAACCATTTCAAATACACTTTGAATAATGTTCCATCATTCTATGTAAATTACCACACAGAAATACTTATCCAAACGTATTAAAAAAACACTGGTTTACTTTATTCTTTTATTTTTAACATATATTTTACTGGTATGCCTATGCCACAGAGGACAGCTTGAGGGAATTAATTCTCTCCTTCTACCACAAGTGTCCCAGGAATCACACTCAAGTTGTCAGGCTTGGCAGCAAGCTCCTTTACCTGTTCACTCACCTTGCTGACCCAAAATACTGGCTAAGAGTTGTGTCTTATAGGAAAGTTCTTGATATTGAGATTAAAAATTCAAATGCTATTTTCTATATATTCCTATAGCTACTACATGTATCTTTATTAAAGTTTTCATTAATTCTGACGACAAAATTTATAACCCAACTTTAAAATTATAAGATAATTAAAGTAAAAAGCCTTTTTTCTATTTAAATTTTAACATACCTACAAAGCTGTGTTGAAACTGTAAGCAGAATGAAAGCGTATATAAACTTGTAAGAGAAACTGATGGCTTTCTAAAGGTTTTAAAACTCAAGCTAGTTGCAGTATTAGTTGATAGCAGGAAAAAAGAAAAAAAAAAGAGGGCCTTACAGCTTAAGTCTAAAGTTAGCTGCCAAATTCTATGTAAGGTCCTTCTTAGGAAATGACCGAGCAGTTGAAAATACATGTGGCAACTTGTAGATCTATCTCATTAAACAATCTCCTATCCACGTAAGAGGTCAGACTTCAAGTGGTGCCCCAACTAAATACAAAGTAATCCTCGTAAGTTTATCCTAACTCAAAAGAGTCACTGTTTATATAATAGCTAACTAAAGAGATTTAGGGACATGAATACTTAGAAGAACCAAACTACAACTCAAACTAAAACATTTAAATCCTAAACTTTTGGGAGGTATGTGAACTTATTCATGGGCAGGACAAAAGAAGATACAAGAAAAGACAACCAAATCTTTCCTTTAACTTTTGAAAACCAACTAGTACAGCAAAACCCAGCCAGTATCTAAAAAGTACATTACTTCTCCAAACACACACACACACACACACACACACACACACCCAAGCCACAGTAGCCCTACTATTTGATAAGCAGCATTATATAAATCTCCACCAAGAAAAGTATGCCAAGAAATGCCAAAAAAAATGCCAAGAAAGATAGTGCTATTTCAATTAGACTATCACATATTGACAACACCAATTTCCTACTGAAAAGTTATCCTTTCAAACAGTGATTCAAAGCCAAAGTTGTCAAGGAGATTTTACAAGAGAGCCTGGCTCATCACCAGAAAATTCTTACTCCCAAGGTCGGGTCCAATTGCTGGAATAAAATAGACTAGCCTCGTTTTGTTTTAAAAAAACTGTGACTTACCCCACCCACACACCACCACAATGAAACAGAAATGTGAGAATAATTTCATAAAATAGACAAGAAAGTTCACTTTGGAAAAAAGCTTTATGAAAACTGGCAACATTACAACCTCATGAAAAGCAGACTCCAAGATTCCTAGACCATCAATCTCAGGAAAGAAGCCAACCAAAATGCAAGATCAAACGTAAAATGCAGCATCAGGAAAGGTTACCCCTTACCTTCATCCGCAAGGACTTCCGGGATCCCTCTCGAAATGCCTATCCCAAAGAGGAAAACAAGTAGAACAAAACAAAACTTGGTACCAAGAATGACAGTTATACCCATGTGACTAAAACTAAGGCACTAACCAGTATTCTATGCTATCTCATTTTCTGTGTTACAAATACAACGGTATACCTCAAACCATGGTCAAGAAAAAGGAGAGTTCAAAGGCTCATGGACACTGACATGGACTCCAATACTTTGATGGAATGAGACAACTAATAGGTAAGAGCATGCACCACTGACACAGAGCAGAAAGTAATTATAATCCTTAAGTTGCAGATTATCAGTTTTGAAATTAAGAAGGAAACAAAGACTGACCCCCTTTACAAAGGGTGGGCAAGTGACCTAGGAGCAACCAAGTTGCTGTGATGGGGAAGAAAGAATAGAAAAGACAAATGTTTCTTCTAGAGACCCTTTATCTAAGAGTATAGAAAAATGACCAAGACAATAAGGGAACCTAGACCATTCAAGATACATTCCCTTATGTTTTGTTGTTCTCTCTAGATATAGGACAATCAATCAGCCTAATGACATGAGGTCAGCCATGTAATCAAGACAAGAACTTCAGATTGCTTTGTGGCAGAGAACTAGAGAGATGCTGCAAAGATAGTAGAAGCCTAGATTTGAGGCTGTATCTCTCATGAAATTGCACCAGGAAGGGCTGGCATTCCATATCTGGGATGGTAGTTGAAGTAGAAGAAACTGAGCCCGTGGTGATGGTTACATAGGTTAGAAGAGAGTTTGTTCTGTTTGTACATGATACTGACTTTTTCAAAGTAGAAAAGTGGCCAAACATTGACATCAAATTTCTTCAAAGAATTTTAGAGTATTTTTGCTCAAATTAAATGTTTGAGCTATTTCAGACATATATTCAAGGTGTTGTTTTACTGCATACCTTGATCTTCTTCGTCTTTGGTGCTGCACGACCCTTTTCTGGACTCTTTTTCCGCTTCTTGGGTTTGGTTCTTCTAACAGTTAAGGTGATGCTTGTAGGTGTGTGCTGTGTTGCTGTGTACAACACAGTGGAAGGAGAAAGCTCCTCATCCCAGCTTTCTGTTGCACTGCTATCCCCACCTAAAAAAAGATGATTACACAGTTCAAGCACTAACATCAGCTTCTTCCTCCCTTCCATATGTCCTACATCTGGTAAGAAATTGCCTCTACTATAACTCAACATAGACCCCACCTTTCTTCTGAAAATAAGAATTTTTTGTTGTTGGCATGAAGTAAGATTTATTCTGTATTCCATCAATTTTTCCCTTTCAAAGTAGTCTCCATACTCTGCTGTCTTTAACTATAAATGGGTAACTTTACGAAAACAAATTTTTTTTTAGTGCTCACAAAGAATAATTTGACTGTTACAGGTCTAAGAAACATTTCCAGATAGATACAGTGGCTTTGACAGAACTTCTTTATGTGAAAAGAGCTATGTACTATAGGAGAACATTTAAATCAAAATGTGGGTTTAACCCACCTTCTGCTCACCTGATATGTTGTCCTGCTTCCGCCGATGAAGTCTAATAACCTTCCCCCTGCTCATTCCCCTAAAGAGGGAAAATAAACTTAAAGTAGTCCTTCCAGCAGCATGCAGCACAGCACACCATACATGGGAGAAGTGTCTCTGTGGATACTACCCCCTCCCTCCCACCTACCAAATGTTTCCAGGACATTAAATTTCATATCAAATTCAATAGCTTTAACATCAATCTCTCATTCCTTGTTGTCAGCAATTCTCACCTAGTGCAGAGAATTCGAGCCAAGGAGCACTAAGGAATCATCTACATTAACAAACACAAGAAGAAATACTTTGAGCTTTTCCCTACTGATAAGAAACCCTAATCCCAGCAACCCAGGTTTGAATTTAGATGAAACAGGATCTTACCTGCACTTGTCACAGTTGAGAAGGAAGCCATCCTGAGAAAGACCACAAGGACACCAGGTAGGAACAGTCTCTCCTTCAGAGTTCGGGCTGTCTCCACAGCGTTCCTCTACGGGCGACGGCAGGCCATTCAGGTCAGAACGAGGGATGATCGTCTGGACAGGGGGAGAAGCAGGAGGTGTCGGAGGAGGAGGGGCTCCGTAATTATGATCCTGAAAATAAGATTTTTTAAATCAACAGTGTCCAAACACTGGCCCCTCTCTCCCCTAAAGTATGGTACATATGGAAAGAAAGAAGAAAGTAGTACCCTTCGTTTTTTGGCTTCAACCAGGAAAGTGATAAAACAAAATGCCAAGGTCAACTGGGACATAAAAACAAGAACAATGATGCAGGGCTAGACGTCCGCTGGAGGCAGGGAAGTGCAAAAGGGGCAACTTCGTCATGCTGCATATAAACATTTCAAGAAAGTCACAATGTATAAGAATGGATTACACTCCAGGAAGATCACTGCTCTGGAGAGAAACAAGTGCATACTCACAGCATAAGGCAGTCCTCGACACCCATGCCTCTGAGTGGTCCCATAATTATGAGTGGAATACACGCTCTTCTCATTAACTGCTGGACTAGCCTCCACAGATTCAGGGCTGCACAAAGGCGAAAAGCAACGCATGATAGCATAACACCTACTCTTCCATTAAACTAACAGTTCACTTCCCATTCTAATCCCTTCTCTTTCCACAACCACCAGCCACTAGAACTTAGTGAAAGTCTGTTTAACATAACTAAGCCTATAAATAATAGTGTTATTGAATGTGGATTTGTGTGTAACATGAAGCCAGTACAGGCAGATGTCTCAAGGCAGGCACCTGGGATACAAGGTGTCCCTAATGACAAACACAAACGTACCAGCAGAGCGGGGAGTTTCCCCTAGAGAAGCCACTCTGGGCTGGTTTAGACTCAGAACTATTCTTCTTAATTGGATCTCTTAATACTTCCATGAAACCTCACATGACATTTGCAGTGAGTGAGATGATGAAAGTGCCTTCTGCACTGCCCCAGGGACCAGGCCCTCTTCCATTCACTACCAAGACAGGATACCCTGAAGAAAGTACAGGCAAAAACAATGGCATCTTATATTTATCACACCTCTCATCTTGATGAACCCCCAAATACCTTTCACATATTAGAATTTCTCATCCACCAAGGACATGCAAGCATATTCAAGGACACAACTGTTTAACAGCTGCATGATAATAACATAGAACTTCAAAATAAAATTGAATTTGGGAGTTAAATTTGTTTCATACTAAGTAGTAACTGTGACTACCATTATGAATCATCTATTACTTGGGTCTACATGACTTAACTCATTTAATATTTGTAATTATTAAACATGGTCACCCCCTTTTTATAGAGAGGGAAGTGAAGCTGAGGTGGTGAGATTACATGATTTTTCTAAGTACATATGCTGATAGAGTCAGGATTTGAAACAAAGAGATGTCTGCCTGACTCGAAAACCTCTTCCTTTCCCGTATGTATTGCTTGAAAGCAAGGATAATGTTCTATCTGTAAACTTTACTTGAGGCTTTTAAGCCCAGGAACTTTGTTTTACATTCAACGTCATAAATTTTACGTAAGTTTTACTTGATTTAAAAAAAAGCATTCACAGTCAAGGATAAAATAGGTTTTTCCTTGTTTCTTTACTTCTTGTTATCTAGTTCGGTTTTATGGACTTTTGAAGAATAATTAAGGAATGTAATTGTATGACTTGGCAGAAGTGAGAATGCATTATCTGTAATGTATATTAACCAGAACAAAGATTCACCCATTAGCAACACCAAAGTTCAGTGTTAACACAACTCCAGAGATCAGTTTTAGCAAATCAAATAATTCAGTTTGTTCCAAATAAATACCTTCCTGCTTCAAGATATACAAAACACACAATACTGAGGAGGAGTAAAACAGTGCAATTCAATGTAGCACATGAACTGAGAAGTGAGGGATGAAAGAAGACTCTGAGATATGTATTGAACTCACCTAGTTTTATGGTCCACAACTGTGAGAAGGGGTCTTATTAATAACAGCAAAGGTCATTTCTAGGTGAGGAACTTAGACAGAGGAAAGTATTCTCTGTTAGTGAGGTGCATGCACTTTAGTAATTGACAGGGTTTTCAAAATGGGAATTGGCAGTGGGGGTGGTTGGAAGGGGGATATATCAAGAATGCAGGTCAGTATTCTTGAGAAAAGGATGATCTGAACATGGGTCACTGAGGCAATTGGCTGAGTATTAGGAAACAGGTAGGGTTTCCTAAATGAAACCAAAGGCAGACAAGCATTAATAAAATGAAGGTAGAATTTAGTTTCTATGATGGACAGTTAAAAGAAAGTAATGGATTTATACATTGTTATTGACTATGTATGTTACTAGGTAAGTAATTCAAAGGGCTGTACATATTTTTATATAGGGAATTTTATACCATTAAACACATGGGGTGAAATAAGAAAGTTGTTCATTAGAAATGAAGCTTTTTGTGGGACAGAAAAAAAATAAAAGTTGCATGAAATAAAAGATGGCCATGGAGATGGAGCTATGTTGGTTATATCTTACCCATCTCCAAACTGGGTAAATATGAACATATGCACTTCATGTGCAAGTCTAGGGAATAAAAATAAAACGTATATTGTGGAGGTTAACAGGCCATCCTACTGCTCCATAATATGCAGTCAAGCTCAAGCACAGCCATTTAAAATATTGTTATGCTTACCTAATCTAAATTTTAAGCATATCTTTAATGAGGAAACTTTACAATGTCTATATTGGTTAGAAATTATACATTAATTTTTATGTGTATTTTAAAATATATATTAAAATTTTACAGTATAGGATACGGGGAGGTAGCTCAGTCATAGAGTGCTTATCTAGTCTGTTTGAGGACCTGGGTTCAAGCCTCAGGACCACAAAAAACAACACACAAAAAAAGAAGTATTAGGATTTCATGTCTTTATTAGACAACCATTTTATGATAATGATTATATCCTTTTTTCTCCTGTGACTAAATGCCTTAAGAGTTGGGCATATACAGCGAAATTGGGCTCACAACAGATATATCCATCAATTATGTTCAATGAGCAATATGCAGCGTCTTTATAAGGCCACCTCTTAGAAAGTAACTGATATTTGGTCATGCAAGAGCAAAGATCTTTTTGTGTTCATTGTTAAATCTACAAGTAACTTTGTGCATGTGTAATTGTAAAATGTAAACTACTACAATCAAGAGTTAAAAATTTCAGTAGGCAAGGTATAGGTTTCTTCCTTGGTTAGATATGTTGCCCTTAATACCACATTTAATCTTGAGAGTGCTTGGAACAACGATTAGGCATGATGGAGTAAGGACAAATATCATTAATAATTAGTAACAGATTGGTATATAAGCTAAATGATTGACATCAATACCCTTTGTAAAACTAATCATCAAGAAATGTGAAATTGGTTGTTGACCATAGTAATCAGAATTTTGGCTGGAGACACTGAATGAGAACCTGTAGAAAGTTCTAGGACACAGCACTACAGTCAGAGTACAGGCCAGACTACTTTCATTCTTGCATTATTCCTTGATTCCCCAGACCATATGTGCAGCTACTGTTATACTTTAAAGAAATTATCTGTTTAAAAATAACTGCTTTAGGTCCTTACCTACCAATTCCAAACTTACTTGTTTAATCTCTTTATTTTTCATATATATTAATACTGTCTACTTATACATCATTTGTTAACATTGCAGTAGGTTATTATCTGACTTTATAAAGACCTATAAACACTATACAATTGAGCTGGCTATCCAATAACACAGAAGAGTTTAAGTACTTTATTTTAGAGAGAAATTACACAATTGGAAGTCTCAGCTAATAGTATTTAACTAAATCTTATTAGCATGCAAAAACCATAACCAAAACCAATCCACGAAAAAAAAAAAAAAACCAACCCAAAATACAGCAACAAAACAACAACAACAAAACCTCTATAATAAAGAAAGACAACTAGTCTTTCCTATGCCCTCCCTCCTCCCATTGTTTTATGGGAATAAGCTTAAAAATGTCTTTCAATTCCAGACTACCCCAGAATATCATATATTACTTCCTAGGGTAGTTTCATGTCTTCCTCTTTAAGGAACACAATAAAAGTCAACAATAGGTAGCTTTATGAAGAAATATACATGCTCTTTAATAATATCCTCAGTTTTAAGGAAACCACTATTAACAAGGGACGCCATTCAACCCAGAATTCTGGAACAGTCGCTTTGCTTTGCTGAAGGGGAAAGAATTCCCAGGGACTGAAAATGGCAAGAGAAACGGGAATTAGAGCAACACCCACCTCACTCAAGAAGTGGCTGTGGGATCAAGAGTCTGAACTGGACCTGAACATATTCAAAACACCAGGATTTTTCCAGCCCAGACCCTAATCCCTGGTACTGCCTGGAATAGACTTGGCTTCTGGGGGTGTGCTGCCCCCTAGGCCCCTTGGGTCTCTTTCGCTGGACTTTCACATCCTGGTGTAGTGCCACTTCGTCTTGAAAGGTAGGGGGCTTCCACTTCCTTTCTGTAAGCAAGGAAGATTGGGTACAAGGGAGGTAAAAGGACAAGAGGGGGGAATCTGTGAGCGGGGGCAATCTTGGACAACTTAAAGAGAAGGGATACAAAAGGCTAAAAAATTTTAAACTGAATAATATATAAAATTGTATAATGAAGGCCTACCTTCATTGTTATTTGGCATTTAAATTCTTCAAAGAACTGAGTCTATTTTAGGGATTGGGCCTTTTGACAAATTCTGAATTCCTAAAGCTGCTCTTAGCTGAAAAACAAGTTTGGTACCACTGACTTTGAAGGTCCTCTTTCTAGGCAACGAATATTGTAAAAACAGATGATATAGCTCTCCACGCCTTCTACCCCAGAGTGAGCTGGTTAAGCAGTCTGCCCATATAAAGTTTCAGCCCCTTTACTTTAGAATAATGACAAGTACATAGGAAGAGGCCTTCAAAGAAAATCAGTTGGAAAGAAAACCTATCTCTCTTCATCAGAATAATCATTAACTCTTTAGAAGGAGGCGGTAACACCTACTTCATTTCAATCTTCCCCACCCATAAAACAAAGGAAAATGTAACCACTGCTTGCAACTTTGATTCTATTTACCCAGAAATCCCTCCTTAAAAGCTCCTTTCCTCCCCCTTCTAATTTCTTTGTCCCTCCAACTGGGGGGGTGGGGGGAGGGCAAGCCTAATGTTTTCTTTAGTGGGATAGGTTTTAAGAAAATATTACATATAGCTTATGAACTTCCCAGAAGAAATCCATCCTCACACAAACTTGTAGCAATCCTATTATCTAAGAAATAGCACTTACTCTGATCCAGCAGCCATATCTGAGTAGGATGTATCTGGTGTGGTGACTCCCAGAGGGATTGCAATGCTCATGACGTCCAAAACAGCAGAGGGTGGGAATCACGGGGTCCAATTAATGGAGACTGACCACTCAAAGAGTGGGGGTGAACTGCAGAGCCTCAGCCAACATGTTACGGACATGAGGAATCCTGCCATGGAAAATGAAAATAACCACTGACCAGAGAATTTTTTTTAAATTTATCTTAAGTGCTGTAGGGTGTTTTGTACTGTTAGGATAATATTTTTTGTGTTTGTGGTATCTCTGCAATGTATGCTTGTCAAGCGTGTATACACACGGAAACCACAAGAGGATTCTGACTGTCTTCCTCTACAGCTCTCAAATCTTATTCCCTTGAGATAGGGTCTCTCACTGAACTACAAAATCACTGTTTTGGCTGGGTTAGTAGGCTGGCTAGTAAGCTTGTAGGATCCATTTATAGGATCTATGCCTACCAATATTAGTTAGAGGCATGTGAAACCACAACCTCCTGTCCTTTACATGTATGCTGGAGATTTGAACTCAGGTCCTCATAGTTGTACAAGTGCTATTTATATAGTGAGACATCTCTCTAGCTCCCTGAATAGGAATAAGGTTTTTAAAAAAATTATATGTTGGCTCACTATGTATTTTAATTTACTAATGTTCTACAAAGGAGGTTAGTAAAAAGTTATGCTTATTTTTAAATTTCTAGCTTCATTATTTTCTTTTCTGCCAAAGTGAAAACAATAGTCTGACTGGCTCACTAAAAAGCCTCACTCCTTAGCTGCCCAGCAGACATACTTTTCCAGTAGTCTAGGAGCTACCAAATTTTAAGATTCAGGATGGTTATTAAAAGTATCCTAGAACTATTACTCCTTAATAGTTTCATTTAAGCTTCAAAGCCATCAATAAGCATAGTTTAATCAATACTCAGTTATTCCTTCTAAAGTAAACCTGGTAGAAGATATCAATTAGTTGTTTGATCAGATAGTCATTTCTTGCCCCCCCCACTTTTTTTGTTAAAAATCTATGTGTTTCACTTGCACACTGTACATTAAATGCACGCAGTGCTCACAGGGGCCAGAAGAGGGCATTGGATCCCCTCAGAATGGAGTTTCAGAAAGGTGTAAGCAATGTGGGTGCTAGGTATTGAACCCAAGGTCCTGTAGAAGAACAGCCACTGTTTTTAATTAACTGCTGAGCCATTTCTCCAGCCCTGCTCTGACGTCTTTTAAATAGTATTAACTAGTCTTAAAGATCATGTAATTATCTAAAACCCACAACTGTACAGCAATATACTGATATATATGAACAAAAACATAAATGAGAAGGGTGGAGGGAGGGAGCTAAGCATGTGTGGGTACAGAGGACATACAGAAGTTTGGACCTCCTGCCCAACTTTTGTTATGACTTAATAACCACGTGTACTAAACAACATTGTATGACAAAGATTATTTTGCATAAAAAAAAGCAATGAACATACTTTGATTTGGTAACCATAAACTGGTATTATTTAGGAAGAAAAAAAAATCAGTGAGTGAGTAATAAATAGTAGAAAAACAGATTAAGGCATTTGGAGATAAAAAGCAGAATCTGCATGATTCACATTAGTGGTTTCATATTAATGTAAAAAGAGGTACTAAGCCGGGCAGTGGTGATGCATGCCTTTAATCCCAGCACTTGGGGAGGCAGAGGCAGGTGGATTTCTGAGTTTGAGGCCAGCCTGGTCTACAGAGTGAGTTCTAGGACAGCCAGGGCTACACAGAGAAACCCTGTCTGGAAAAACCAAAAGGAAAGAAAGAAAGGAAGGAAGGAAGAAAGTAAGTCACTAAAGATGAAACAAGAAGCATTTTATGTGTTTAGGAGTCAATATAATGTCAAAGACCTCTAGACTAAAAAGACTCTTGTGAAGACAATAGAAAGTCAAATAATTATCAGCCAGGTGGTGGGGGTGGCATGAGTCTTTGATTCCAGTACACAGGAGGCAGAGGCAGGGGGATTTCTTGAGTTCAAGGCCAGCCCAGCCCAGTGTACATGGTGAGTTCCCAGGACAGCCAGCCCTACCCAGAAAAACCCTGTCTCTAAAAACCAAAAAAGGAAGAAGTCAAATAATTATCAATACTATTAAAAAACAGCTAAATAAAACAAATAGTATATGATACCAACTAAATCAGTTTCGGAATTAATGAAGATTGTAAATAGTCACTGATTTGAGACATGTGAACTTCATTTTGATATATGACACATTAATATTGCAAAAGAAAACTAATTCTGAATAGTAAATTAGTCCAAAATTAGGACCACATAAAGGTATTAATTACTTTTGCACCATTAGTTGAGAAAGCTACCACAGCAATAAACTAAAGCAGCTTTCTGTAGGACCTGGGCCTCTTTAAACAGGGTATGGGAAAATACCTGTTCTCATCCAACTCAGGTGACACTGTTAAAACTAAAACTAAAATGCAAATGAAGTCAACTTTCCTATCAACTTGACATAATTCATGATCAGTGTGACTGCTCCACTTGCTGTCTTTGAACCAACTTGCAAATAAATATCCACCCCCACCCCCACCCCCCGTAGCTAAACAAGAATTCTCAAAAAAAATCCAAGCAATTGGGAAAATGACACAAAAAATCTGCAAGTGGCAAAACAAAGAGAACACCTACAAATAAATCCAAAGAGCATACTGAAGGGTTACTCCCTCTAATTTTAGGTAATTTGCATTAAGAAAGCCTAGAAGTTGTTTGACCAGATAACCACCAGAATCTGTCTGATGATAACTTATGACTAGTCAGAAGAATCCAAATCATGTGTTCTATGTTAGAAAGGCCTTAAAAATTATTCAACACTGTTTATAATTCTTTGCTATAGCCATTACTAACATAAATTCGTAAAAATAATTATTACCCATCTGTACTGGCTGGTTCTGTGTCAACTTGACACAAGCTGGAAGTTATCACAGAGAATGGAGCCTCCTTTGAGGAAATGCCTCCATGAGATCCAGCTGTGGGGCATTTTCTCAATTAGGAATCAAGGGGGGAGGGCCCCTTGTGGGTGGTACCATCCCTGGGCTGGTAGTCTTGGGTTCTATAAGAGAGCAGGCTGAGCAAGCCAGGGGAAGCAAGCCAGTAAGGGACATCCCTCCATGGCCTCTGCATCAGCTCCTGCTTCCTGACCTGCTTGAGCTCCAGCCCTGACTTCCTTCGGTGATCAACAGCATCGTGGAAGTGTAAGGTGAATAAATCCTTTCCTTTCCAAATGCTTTTTGGTCATGATGTTTGTGCAGGAATACAAACCCTGACTAAGACACCCATCTAACTACTATTATCTACAGACACACATACCTAGGCCTGATAATTTTTTTCCATCTGATAGTAACTTGAAAAAAAAAAAGAGATATTACAAGGCAAAGATGGAAAAGTTACTTCAGGTAGTATCTCCTTGCAAGAATGAATAAATTAATTTTACATTCCCTTATGAAATCCTAACACAATAAGCTCAGCACACACCCAGTAATCCTAGCACTGAATAGGCCAAGGAAGAAGGTTCAAGAGGGGCCAGCCTGGACTACATAGTGAGACCTTGTCTCATATGCAGTGGTGAGATATTACACCAGCTATCTGGACAGTTGATACACAGCTTTAAGAAACATTAAGAAATTAGCCTACTAAATTCTCTTTGTAAATTCTTTTTCCTCTTGCCAAGTTTTATATAACTGTACTACTGTTACTATTCTGATAAAGGCAATTTTTAATAGGCCAGCTTGACCATGTTGTCCTAAATCATAATAATGGGGTTTCTTTTTTAAATGTCTGTCTCTGTCTATGGCTGTTTTGTCTGAATGTACATCTGCACACCAGAAAAGGGCATCAGCTCCCATTAGGCTATAATTATAGATGGTCGTGGGTGCTGGGAATTAAACTTAGGACTTCAGGAAGAACAACCAGGGTTCTTAACTGCTGCGTTATCGCTCCAATCCCTATGATAAGGTTTCCTAATTCAAATTCTGATAGCACAAAATTCTCTTTATATAGTTAGTTCATTGAAAAGCTATGTGAAATGTAGTTAAATGATAAAGAACTTTTACTAGATCATATTCAATCTTTTATTATCTCATGTAAGAACATATTTACTCTGGTTTAATCAATCTTATAGTTAGAATAACTATTAATTTAATCCCCTAACTTGGAGATGTGTAAGAACTGTATCTAGACAAAAATAATTTATTCCATTACTTAAACTCTTATCACCAGAACACAAACCATAGTAGGGATTAAAACAACAACAACAAAAAAAAAGAAAAAAAAAAAAAACCTAAAACAAATACAACTTGTTTTTTAACCACTGCTGTAGTTTCAATGGTCAAATACTATGCCTGACATATCAAGAGGAATCAAGAAATGTTTACTGAGTGACCTCATCATGGTAACCAAGTTCAACATTTACTAAAATTCAAAATACAACAAATAAAAAGGATTTGGGGTAGTCACCTTTGAGGTCCCTCCAATTATCTGCCAGTAGCTCTGAAACCCTAGAAAAGACTGAGACACAGTTTAATATATGAAGAAACTGTGATGTGATCAAAAAGTGGAATGCTACAGATTAATAATTTTATTTCTGTATTGCCTTAATCACCCTACCTTCCCTTTATAACTAAGCTTAACCCTTTAACCTGCACACCCCATCGCACACAAAGTAACAAAATAATAAGGGAGGGAAGGAAATGGCCTTGGTTTCCAAGATGATGAGATACTGCCCTTCTCTTCCCTTCAATCAAAACTGTTTCCCTCAGAATTCTCAAGTTTTTCTGTCTTTCCTCCCAGGTTCTTCAGCAACCATTTCCAAACTCAGTAACTTTTAGTTTTTTTTTTTAAAGCAATTACTATAGCCCGAATCAGTCTTAAACTTGTATCCTCCTTGGTTCACCCTCCCAAGTGCTATTATAGGCATATACCACCATATGCAGCACAGACCTCTTTTCATCAAATACCAGATTTACTTTGGATACAGGCCTAGCAAAACATATTAAATTATAACTCCTTTCTTTTCCCTCATTTCATTCCTGATAAAAAGAGGGAGCAGGGGGATCAGTTCTACCTGTGGTCAATTCCACCAACTTACTATATCCCCAAAAGGAAAGGAAAACAGGTAACCTATTAGATTTGGGGAAAGAGGATGAAAAAAGGAAAGAGGTAGGTGATCAGCATTTCTAAAATTCATGTTTTCTTCACCAAGTCAAATATAGTATTGACCAAAATGAGCTCTCAATATTAATAGGCCATAAACATGGAAAAAGAGCTGTTCACGAGTCACTAACCATTAGAGGACATGCCCTTTACATTTATGTTTTGTGTGTGTGTGCATGTTTCCAATTTTTAAAAATCTGGAAAACAAAGTAGTCTTTAGAAAAATATTTTGAAAAGCATACTACTCACAACTTAAAAAAAAAGTTTGAAGGTGACAGTAAAAGGAAGAAATAAAATAGCCAAGTATTCAGCGGCAGCAAGTAAGGGAAAGGACAGAAGCAAAGAAAAATATAGTTTCACTCAGCCATCAATTAACAACCCACCAAATCTACAGAATACTGGATCCACTAACAAACCCAGCCTGTCTTCCAATACTGTGTACTCTTTTGAGAGTTACCATTTATATGTAGTTTCTAGACTTTTAAGAGATTTCAGAAGAAATGCATCAGACAGGTGAGGCGGAAGCAGCTGGGAGACAAGAGTCCAATAAACAGCCAATCCAATGAAAGAACCGCAGCAGAACAAGTCTGCTTTAGCAATCCTGTGAAGAGGACTGGCAGGAAGAAGAGTGCAGCTTTAGAAAGAGAACAGGCCTCGTATGCTTCAGACAGTCTTTGTACTGAGCCTGTGGACCTTGGCCACTCTCCCAGAGATGATGCAATCCTGATGAACAAGATCTGCTGCCAGACAAGCGATTGTTAGCAGCCTTTGCAGACAGCAACTCAGCCAAGAAGCAATCTCTGAGCAGCTCCCCATAAGCCACCAGAATGTCAAATTTCTTCCATTTCAGTCTCTGATAAAGGGACTATCTCTACCCTACGCATCCAAAGCCCTTTTCTTAAGACTGTCCTTTGTCTTTGCCTACTTTCCTTTAACTGTGTTTAGAGTATCCACCACTCAATTTAACACCAAAAATATTTTTACTTTGATGAGCAGAATTCTCTAAACAAATTAACAGTAAGACCTTTACAGTAAAAATTTATACTAATTTCCCTCAGTTTCCTAAGAAAAACCTGGGATACAATAGTCTCTTGTATAAAAACTGCCATGAAATCTGATACCCAATTATAAGTTACAAAAGTAAAGATAAATATTTAGACTAATCTAGGGCCAGAGAGGTATATTTTATATTTCTGAAATTACATGGAACTCAGTACATAAAACAATGTCATCTAGTTGTGAAAAAAGAAAATCTACTCTTGCTTAGGTCAAAATAAACATTAACAATGTAATCTTTACAATGTTATGTATAATGCCTCCTTTTCTAAGGGGTAGCATGACTTCAGATCTTACTAGAGTTAATGATTATAATCGATTTAGTTAGATTCCAACTTAAATATATACTCAATTTAAAAATCTTCCCTAGAATTGTCATCATAGGCCCAATTTCTTTTTCAGATTGGGCATTAGGTTTTTCATATATAATATTGTTCTTACCTTGTTAAAGACCTTAGGTTAGTGAACTTCAACTATAGGAAGCCTCAAACTAAATTTCTTTTTAAAACAACCACCCTTAAACTGGGATGCAACTCAAAACTCAGGTTTCTTACTTATTACTGAAAACATTATGTTCAACCCTGTATTTACATAATTACACAATGAAAATTAACACATATAGCACAGCTCTGCAAATTCTTTAGTAGGCTAATGAATAATTTAACTGAGTTAAGAGAGAAAATTTGTACAAAAAGAGTCTGGGGGTGTAATTTGGTAGTGTACTTGCCTGGCACCACAAAGCCCTGAGTTCTTTTCCTAGCCTTGTACAAATTTGGCATGGTGTTACAGGGATATAATCCCAGGACTTCAGAGGTACAGGTAGAATTATCAGAAGTTCCAGGTTATTCTAGGTTACATGTAGCAAATTTTGGGCAAATCTGGGATATGTGAGCCCTATCTTAAAAAAAAAAAAGTTACCTTCAGAAAAACTGCAAAAGGGTTGGGGAAAAAATAGTATTTTATGATTTGATCTTTCAGTCTGCTTATCTAAAATGCTGTACATGTAAGGTGGATTTTCTTTTAAATCAGTTTTTTTTTTGGGGTGACTATAAAATTTAAAAGGGGGGATTGAGAGGGTAGGACTGAGAGGAGAGAGAGGAGGGAAAATAAATTAATGAAAAACTTTTTTAATGGAATGGGAACTCTTATGAGGACTTTAAAATGATGTAGTTTCACTTTCCCATCAATAAACAACCCACCAGATCTACAGAATGCTAACAAACCCAGATTGTCCCTCAATAACTTCTATTTTCTGCTTTCCTCCTCCTATACTTTATACTTCATTAAAAACAAACACAAACAAACAAAAAAAACACCCACACAGAACAGTTCAAATTGCAGGGTTTTACCCATACAATCAGCTTTCTGCAGAACTCATGTACCATCTGAATTATGTGCTTATCCATTTCTAGCCAAAACCGAACTATCCCAAGGGGAAAAGAGATACTAGGAAAAATGATTACATAAGGTGCTACAGATTTTGTGATATAGCCCACAACTTAGTTCAATGGCTTCAGAAACACTGTATTACACAGATGACTTCTAAAGGTATGGAAATAAAATACTCATTTTCTTTTTTCCTGCTTCAAGTTTTCTGTGAATCCTGACATGGTCCCAACTTGTTTGGCAATTTATATGTCTCGAGCAGGGTCAACAGAAAGAATACTGTCCTGCTCCTGATGACTCTAAGATACACATGGAGAAGAATCTGCAGCAGGAAGTTTATGTTTATGATGCAGAATTAGGTAAGAATCTATGAAGAAATAAGTGCTATCACTAATAACTTGAATTATTAAATGGCTAAAAATAGCTTTCACTTTTCCATACCCCAAAAAAATGTAGGAAGAGGAAATGGGAAAAATATGACAAAGAAGTAAACAACCCCACAATAAAACCCAAACAAAAACCCAAAAGATACAGGCTGGGCGTGGTGGTAAAAGCATTAAATCTCAGTCCTTGAAAGGCAGTCCCTGTGAGTTCCAGGTCAACCTGGGCACTCAGTAAGACTGTCTCAAAACAAAAACCAACAAACCAGAGTAAAAGGGAGAGAAAGGATTCATATTACATGAATATTTATAAATATTCAGAGATCTGGTGAAAAATTCACATAATTTAAACAATAATAAATTGGGCTTAACTGTGACGATAATGAATACAGATCCAGGAGTTGTAGAAAAAGGAGAGAAAGAGAAACAGATTGGCATAAACTGAAACATGTGACTTAACAATTCAAGTCAAGATAAAATTTCTTTTTCTTCTAATTCTTTACCCTTTGGTTTCTTTAAATTTACATTCTCTCCAGGGGATTCTGGAGCTGGTATAAGCCAAGGTCTGTAAAGCTTTGCTTACTATGAAGCAATTTAAGACCAATTAAAAAGAAAGTCCTACCTATAATGGCTATGATAGAAGTCAAGCCGTACATTTACCTTTTCTAGATAGAGTTACTTACACATACCAGGAGGCATACCTCATAATTGTACTGGTTTAAATAAATTCAACTTCATAAAAATATAATTTTAGGACTTAAAAGATGGTTTTAAAAACCTCTCTGTGAACACATGCTCATGTGTAATTATGAGTATGCAGGTCAGAGGATGACTGATATCTGAAGTTATTGGTCCTTGCTTAAGGTAGGGTCTCCTGTTCACTGCTGTGTATACATGCTAGCTGGCCTGCATACTTTAGGTGATTTGGGTAATTTTCCTGTCTTGGCCTCTCTTACAGGCTGGGATAACAGACCGGAACTGTGTCCAGCTTTGCCTGGTTCACTCAAACTCAGCCCTCATGCCTATAAGGCAAGTACTTTTAACCACTGAGACATCATCAAGCCTTGATTATTTTACAGACAAAAACATAATTACAAAAAAAATAACTTACAGGACTGAGGGTATAGCTGAGTGGTAGAGTGCTTACCTAGCATTCAATAAGCTCTGGGTTGTATGATTAGCAACGAAAAGGGGAAATTTACTCACAAGAAAGTCACACATATAGCAGTAGAGGTCGAAAGAAAATTAAAATTTTAACGTGTAGCTTTTATTGATTAAACTAATTACTTTGGACAGCAGTATCTAATTAAAAGTATGTTTATTAACTGGCACTAAATTAAACAAGTCCAAAAGACTTGGAGCTCTTTGGGGGAATTTATATTATGTAGATTTACCTTGAATTTTATATTATGCCGATTTCCCACTTCTCCCTTTATCATTGACAACAAACAATACTATAAACATAAAAGGTATCTGATGGTGTGTCTTTCATCTTAGGTATTCTGTAAGCTGATTTCAAACTCCAATCCACCTGCCTCTACCTCCTGCATGCTAATAATAGGGATGTACCAAAACACCCAGAGTTTTATATGGCAGTAGGAATCAAGTCTAGGCTTTTTGCTTGGTAGGTAAGCACTTTTACCAACTAAGCCCCATTATCAGCCCTGAAGCTGCTGCTGCTTCCTCCTCCTCCTTTTTTTTTTTGAGACATGGTCTCACCATTCCTCCTGGTTGGCCTAGAACTCCTCAAGCTCAGAGATCATGCCTCCTCCACCCAAATGCTGGATTTAAGGTGTGGAATCTTCACCTCACCCTGTCTCTGAATATGTTTCTTAAATCCTTAGTTTACTCATGTGACAAGCACTGCATATTCACAACCACATGCAAGAAAAACAAAAACCATACCAAACCAAAAAACCTCTTAACTATGTTTCATTCTATAACTGAGTCAAATTCTGAGGGAAAGTAACCCTCCTGACTGCTTAAAAGCCAATCCACTAGATTGTTTACCAGGGGAGTTTCTTGTGTAAGTAGTTTATGCTGTTTAGAAAACACAAAATCTTTCTTACCTTAATAAAGGTAAATATGACAGGAAGCTTTCTCAAAATGACAGCTAAGGACAGTAACACCAAAGAAACCTTAAACATAATACTCTGATGTGTATAAGAGGTGTCCTCACTGTAGCTGTCTGGATCTATCAACAAAGACCCTTCATAATTAACTTGTTACAAAGATGCTTATAAAGGTATACAATCATAATCTGGGTGTGGTGGGCACATGGATATTATCCCAGAACATGAAGAGGCAAAGGCAAATGACTTTTTCTAAGTTTAAGGCTAGTCTACAACATACCAAGTTTTAGGCTGACTAAAGCCACACAGTGATACTTTATCTCAGAAAAACCCAACATTAGAAGAACATAAAAAACGGAAGTAAAATTCTTGTGTATCCTCTTAAAAGAGAAAAAGAATAGCCTGACTGGTTTTGTAAACTGGTTTTTATATTTAATGAAACCTATCTTTGTATACATATATCTTCTTCAATGATACTGCAGCACCCTTCTATTGATTCATTATAATTTAAATGATTCTTCTGCAGGCAGATGCTCATTTTTGGTACTCTGCAGTGCTGCACTGAACATCCATTCATGTACTGAGAACTTTATTTACTCTATACACACAAGTCTTTAGGACAAACTGTTCTAAGGAAAACTGCTAAGATAGTATGAGTATGTTTCATAGTCTTAATGAACCATCCTCCACAAAATTAGTGATTTTACATTCCCACATACATTGAGGTTGACTAACATGGTGAGATGGCTAAATGTTATTTAACCCCAGGTTTATCTTACAGTTAGTTGTAAAAATAACAGTTCTGCACTCACATCTGAGTACTGATGTACCTTACTTAATTGGTATCCTAACAATAAAGTTCATGGAGGGAAATCAAGATCATCACTCTTTTGCAAGGTTCAGATAAATAAAAAGCTTATGCAAGTTACCAACTACTAGACTGCTGAGTAATGTTCAGGTGTGAGTTACGCAAGTGCTTATTTAAAATGTTTCAATGGATGAATTCTCTTAATCACTTCAAACTATCTTGTATGAGCTTCTTGATAAATTTCCTTACATTACTAGGAATGTAATTAACACATTTCTCATATAAAAGAACAAACAGCATTCTTATAAACTGTTTTGCATCATATAAAAATAGGTAAAATATAGGAAAACAATTCCCCAAATCAAGGAGACAAAAATGCATTGTGTTCTGTAAACTATCTCTGGAAAGATAAGAACTAGATACATCACATCACTGGTGGCCAGCTGTTCTTGTGTTTACTTAGTGGTCTCCTTGAGCACTTGGGGAGTTTTCAGTGGTGGCAGACTTCAAGCAGAGATTCATGTACTCCACAGAAGAAAAACAACTCAGTAACAATGGCTGAGTGTCACAGACTAAAAACATGTAACTGTTTAGACTATTTCTATTTTAAATGTAAAGCCAACATAACTTTGAAGTCTAATTATCAGAAAACAGGCCATAAACACCACCAATGAAAACAATACTACATCACCTACCCAAGAATACTTGGTTATTTAAAAAGTAACAGTAATGGAGAGTAATAGTTACCTCAAAAAAAAAAAAAAAAGATAAACATTGGGAAAAACTTTGCCTCAGCAAAAACTAGCTTGTATTACTCATACCATAAGTTACTGACAGAAATGCAGTCTTTGGGGTGGAGAACATACTCACTTCTCTAGAAGCCCATGAGTATGAATGGGATTAGCTAGCTAGGGTTTGGTTTGAGATCCAAGACCTTTGACAGTCCCTATCACAGCATCAAAAAATATTTAATTATAGGCAGCAAATAAAACTTTGACATGGATACTTAATTCTGATCTAGTTTCAGTGAACAGTTCACTGTATTTGGAATAAAATGTTTATCTCAATACTTAAAAATTTAGCTTCAGGACACTGATAAAATAATACTTTTACTGAATTTCTAAAGAAATATAACCACTACCACATACCATGTTAACATTTTTTGTAGTTACTGTATCCTGAATCATTTGTTTTTCTGGCCATAGCCTAAAACAAGGAGGGAGTTCAGTGAATGGAGTAAAACACCAAGTATTTTAGAATTTCCAAGCATCAGCTATTTTCTTTTCTTTTACATTAAAATACCTTCTATTTTTGAATATTTCTTCAGCAAAGATTTCTAAAGGAGTGTTCTGCCACTGGTTTGCAATTGATGTAAAGATGACCCTCAACTCTAGGTTGCCCTGCCATCATCACCTTCCAAGTGTAGGACCTATATCACAACACAGGTTAAAAATTCATTTTAAAAAATTTCATGTCCCAGAACCAGTGAGTAAAGACACTTACTGAAAGTATGATGATCAGAGTTTAATTCCCAGGACCTACATAGTGGAAGACAACCAACCCCAGCAAATTGTCTTCTGATCTCCACATAGGAGCCTGATTCATATTCACAGAGCACATGCACACATTCACCCACCCGATAACATAAGTCCATATGCCAGATTTCAATAGATCTCTTATAAACCAACATTAACAACTAAAACACAGAAGATCCCAGTTTTCTGAGGACAAAACAAAAACCAACCAACCAAAATCTTTGAAAGTGCAAATATTAGCCAGTGTGGTAACACATACCATCTTTGATATCAAAATTCAGAAGAGGGCAGAGGCAATCAGATACCTGTGAGTTTGAGGCTGGCCTGGTCTACATAGAGTTCTAGGACAACCGGGGTTATATAGTGAAAGCCTGTATTAAACAAACAAAAATGCAAAAATTATTACTACTATTTAGAAAAATACTCCAAAACTAAACTATGGAAAACTAGAATAAGATCCTTTATTTTCTGTCCTTACAGACCACTAGTAATGTATACCCTGGTTAATTACCACTTGCTGCTAATAGTGACAAAATTAATGACTCTTCTATAAATTTAGGATTTATAATTTTCAAGATTGCTTTTCAAATTACAATTACAATTCTTAGAAGAAACAAACATACTGGCTTTCCATTTGCTTTAGTATCGGATATTCAAACTTTAACTAATTCCTGGATATTTGTTAACTAGCTTGTTTTTCTATCAGCTTTCAAACATAATAATACATTTGAGTATACATATACTTGAGTATATGCGCTCACAAATTCCTGCTGATCCTGTTTTAGTAAACTGCTCAAAATAGACAATATATTGGACCTTACTTTGACTATCAACTTGCTGCATTCTAAATATACTCACAAAACAGAAAAGGCAAAGAAAGATAAGATAAATGTTAAGGGCTGTGACTATTCCTTATTCTTCTAAAATTCAAATTTAGTAACTCTTTTGTGACTTTCAGAGCTGTTACTCTTTCTAAAAAGTATTTTTTTTTAAAAGCTTATCAAGGGCAAATGGAGTGTTATACAAATAAAACCAAGCTGGCTTCTAGTGCCTATTAGCAAAGTTATTGGAATTCTCAAAAACAAGAACTGAATTTACAAATCAATTTTTTACTTAGACAAGACCTGCTTCATAGGTGAGATTCATAATAGTTTGTTACCCTTTTCAGACCAAAAAATTAGCTGAATCTGGCATATGTTGCTTTCTTAAGAAACAAATTCTAGGGGACATGTAGTTCTTATAATTTTCATATAATCAATGGAATAATGAAAAACAGGTGCTATTAAGGAGTGGTCATTGATATCCATAATAACCTGATAAAGACCATATAACTTTTCCTAAATAATAATAACAACAACATGATCTAAAGTAGCAGAAACTCAAGTTTTTGCTCTATATACCCTTTTCTGAACTGCAACTAGCCTGGAATAAAGGAGGCTCAAAAGTGACTTATGGTGTATAGATGGAAGCTTTGTGTACCATTACTAAGGAAGTAAGAATTTGCAATCACTATAAGGGACAACTCTCAATAACTTCACATTCATTTCCTCTCTGACAAAGCAGCCTGAAGGAAAAATCAAAATATATCCAAACAACAAATGAAAGAAAGTGCAGATTTATCAGTACAAAGCTTCCAGAAATCAGGAGAATGACATGGTATAATGAAAAGGCCTTTAAATCAACAGATTTGATATCCCGTATATTTTTTAGCTGTGTGATCTTTCTAATTAAATCTGTTACAATCCACCTAAGTGCATGGCTCTAAGGACTCAGCACCTTAGAAATCGTGGCGTGCAGCTTTCCGACACAGCAGGGACCGAGTAGGGGCTAAGATGAAAACAAAGAGGAGGCGGCAGCCGTCCCAAGTGAAGGCGAGGAATGGACACAGTTGTGCTCCGTGTCACTAATGATGCCGATGCTTGAGTAATATGCGGGCATATTTAAGTAGGAGGTCAGTTTTCTTGTTGTTTTCAGTATTTGGCATGGATCTGCTATTTATGAAATGCTTCACTAAAAACTCAGCCAACTCAAAGATCTAGTATATATTATTAATTAACAAATTTACTTCCTCAATTTTCCAGTCAAGAAGGCTTTTCAAACTTTATAGACTTCTTTAAAACTTTAAAAATTGTGATATATCTCTGTTTGGTCTATAAAGGAAGTTCCAAAGCAGCCAAGACTTCATCCTGTCTCAAAACCAAAACAAAAAACCAGAAAAACAAACAAAAAAATCCCTACTCTATATAGGCTACTATATTCTTTTATGGAGCCACTCCATTTTGTTGTTGACTGGAAATATGTGATGGTCAGGAGATGAACTTGACTCATAGTACATATATTAAAGAGGGAAAAACCAAAACACCTGGTTCTGTTTGCTTTACCAGGTCCCACTATGGCCAATTCTAAAAATACTTTTACTACTTTAAATTTAAAATGTTTTATAAAGAATATTGTAGCCGGGCGGTGGTGGCGCACGCCTTTAATCCCAGCACTTGGGAGGCAGAGGCAGGCGGATTTCTGAGTTCGAGGCCGGTCTGGTCTACAGAGCAAGTTCCAGGCCAGCCAGGGCTACACAGAGGAACCCTGTCTCGAAAAAGAATATTGTTAAATAAGCACAAAACTGAAATAATTTTAGTCCATCTGGTCATTATTCAGTTTTAACAAAGCTTACAATTGATTTTCATTCCAAAGCAAATCCCAGATAATCTATCATTTCATAAACAATATTTCAGCGCATATATATATACATATATATCTGTCTTCAGACACACCAGAAGAGGGCATTAGATCCCACCCATTACAGATGGTTGTGAGCCACCAGGTGGTTGCTGGGAATTGAACTCCGAACCTCTGGAAGAACAAGACAGTACTCTTTACTGCTGAGCCTTCTCCCTAGACCCCAGAGGACATGTTCTGTGAGCTGGTGGTCTCCTTCCAACTTTAAGTGAGATCTAGAGACCAAATTCTAGTTGGGCATGCACGGCAAGAATTTTTAATCTGCTGATTACATTTCTGAGGTAAACACTGGCTTATTTAAAAAACGAGAGACCTGCCTAGTACGATGATGAAAACATGTAGCAAAACTTAGGAGTTGGAGGTAGTCAGATTCACAAGTTCAGGGTCAACCTGGGCTACAAAGACTTTTAACTTAATCGAAGAGGGACTGGGGATATAGCTCTGTGGCGAAACAACTGCTAAGTATAGGCAAAGCCCTAGGTTTGAATTCCACCCAAATCTCTCAGAAGCTTCAAATTTGAGCTAAGTAACAATTACTCCTTTTTTTTTTTAAACAATTAGTTATTTTTATATAATCAATGGAATAATGAAAAACAGGTGCTATTTACAACATATGAACATAATACTAAGTAAGGCTGAATTGGAGTTTAAAAGCTAATCAGATACTCATAGCAGAAATAACCAACTTTCAAATTAAAAGCTACCATTTATTGATTATTCTGTACCAGCACGTTTTTCTATACTCCATTTCTAGGTAACATTTATAACAACTCTATAAGGAAGGTACTATTTCTATTAGGGCAAATTAAACTTGCCAACACACTTGAATTAAAAAGTTAGAATCTGGTTGGGCAGTGGTGGTACATGCCTTTAATTCCAGCTCCTGGAGACAGAGGCAAGTGGATCTCTGAGTTTCAGGACAGCCAGGGCTACACAGAGAAATCCTGTCTTGAAAAAAACAAACTAGAAGCAGGGTCTGAAGAGATGGCTCAGCAGTTAATAAAGAGTGCATACTGTTCTTGCAAAAGAACTAAGTTCAATTCCTAGCACAGATGTTGGGCTGCTCACAAATGCCTATAATTCCACCTCTAGGAGATCCTGCACCACCTTCTTGCCTTCAAGAACCTGAACTTTTTTATTTTATTTTATTAACGTGTGTACAACCAGAACATGAATTAAGGTCTATCCAATTTCAGAGCTCCCATCTCTTTTGTGGGTGCTGAAATGCAGACAACTCAAAGTGTACCTATTTCATTTTTATTTAAATTTATGTACACAAATATACACTACATTCAGCATATTCTTCTCATACCCCTCATCTTTCCCTTTTAGAACCTTCACATTCTTGTAATCACTATTTCCTCACTGACTCACCTGTTGTGAGTTTAAAAATGTTAGTCTACTTATTACAACTTGATAGTGCTAAAATGTGAAACCATAACTCTTAAGATAGTTAGCAAGAATAAAACATTTGACTGATTTTAAAAGATCTGAACCCACCCCAAACTGAAGTGAAGTAAAAAGGTACTTTTTATAAAAATTCGAGAAATGTCTGCTGAGGAGCTACTGCAGCAGCAGTGCCCACCGGGAACAAACATGACCTAGCATTTCAACAAACATTTTTAAAAGAAAAAGGCAGATTTCTACCCTATATAAGTCATACTAAGTCAAGAAATTCTGGTTTCTAAGAAACTCTATGCCACTGCTTTATGGCATAAAACTATTAGTTATTGAAAAATCTAAAATGAGATAGTTTTTAATAAACTTAACTTATTTCTTAGACACTTAAAACAGAAGTATTCTGAGAAAAGACCATCTTGAGCTAGCAAAATGGCTCACACTTGATCCCCAGAATACATACATATAGCAAAGAAAAACAACTCAAGAGTAACTTCTGACTTCAGGCATGTAAATATGCATGCCTCCCCATAAAGAAATGTAAATGCAAAAAGAAAATACTCTGATGTTTATAAAGAATAGGTGAAGTCTGACTGTGCAACAGAAGGAGGACAGGGATGAAGATCTTAGAGCTAGAAGCAGGATATTTCTGATCATACTTAGCTTTCTGTATTTTACATAATAACTAGAAAAATATTTTTATTTACTTGCAAAGCAAAAGGTAATCCCTAAAAAATTTGAAAGTGAAATAAAAATTAACTTCACTAAGTATCAAGCTGGTGGCCTAATCACAGAGAACACTCTGTTCTACTAATCTAAAACTGTTTCAAATATACTGTGACCAAAAAAAAAAAGAAGAGGAGGAAAAAATATGTTGGTGTCATTGGAAATTGGGAGTTGAGCACAGAAAAAAAGATCAGCTTGCATTAACTATGTAGTATTGAATCTGAAATACCAGTGGTTAGGCATTTTAAAAATAAATCATTTTTTAAAGTCTCGTTTATTTAAAAGATCTAGAAACAGCATCAATTAAAGAACAATGACCATTCCTTGTTTCTAAGGATCATTTATCATTAAAACGAACTAAGACTGTGTGAGACAACCTTTCTACAACAAAGTAGAAAGGAAGCCCTGAGTTCTAGGCAAGCCTGCACCCAAGACCCTGTCACAAAAGGAAAATGAAATACCCCTACACCACACACACATACCCACACAGCCCAGCAAATTTTAAGGTTAAAATTGATAAAAATGATCCTAAAACATCGGGTCATACTAAAACACTAGAACTAGAGAGCAATGAAACAAGCAAGGAAGCTACTAAGGATGAATTTAAAGGATTTATTTAGCCAACAGCTAAAGGCAGTACGATCTGAATGTCAAAAATACTAACAGTAGAATGCTAACACACTAAATAAACATTTTCAAAACCACGAGCACAAATTAGTAATAACTTCATTGCTAGACTCCCTCAAGGGGCACCTTGAGTTTCCCCTTTTCTGACTGTATGTCCATGAGGATATGGATATCTTCTGTTTTCAGATTATCGTGAAAATTGAAGCAGTTTTGAAAAAACAGCTGTATTTTATTAAGATACTAAAGAGATTTGCAAAAGTGTAAAACAATATCTTCTAAAAAATTTAATACCTACCAGCACTCAGGAGACTGAGGCAGGCAGATCTCTGTAAACTAGGTGCCAACCTGGTCTACAGAGTGAGTTCCAAGACAGTCAGGGCTACAGAGAAACCCTGTCTCAAAAACAAACAAACAAACAAACAGGCATGTCAACAATACCCCTTGTTTTTAAAAACGTTATTAGTGGGCTGGAAAGATGGCTCAGAGGTTAAGACCACTGGTTGCTTTCCAGAGGTCCTGAGTTCAACTCCCAGCAACCACATGGTGGCTCATAACCATCTAAAATGACATCTGATGCCCTCTTCTGGGCTGCAGGCATACATGCAGGCAGAATGTTGTATATGTAATAAATAAGTCTTTTAAAAAAATATTATTAGTAATTAAAAATTTTAAGGATTTATCTCTTATGTGTACAGGTGTGCATGCCTAAGGAGGCTACACGAAGACATTTGTGAGTTACCTGCATGAGTGCCTGAAACTGAACTCTTTGCTCTGGAAGAGCAGCATATATTCTGGATCACTAAGCCATTGCTCCAGAATTATTCTGATTTTAACTTCAAGTACTAAATCTTAGTGTAGAGAACCACTCAAACACTAACTCTTTGGGAACTCAAGTTTTTAATACCTTAAAGTGTGAGGATGGCTGATCTAGGACACAAATATCAACAGTTGTTTAATATCATAACAGTCAAATACTATGAAACTCAACAAAGTACACACTACCATTATAAAGTATGCCTGCAATCTACCTAATTCATATGAAATGTAAGTATAAGGATATCTCATAGTAAAATGTATTAATGACAACCTAGCCTTTAAATACAAAAATTAGAAACTCTATAAAACTTGTCTATACACAAGACACAAAAGGGATAGACTCAAGCCAATCAAGTGCAATGTATTATCCTTACTTTAAAAAGTTATTTCTCTATATATGGGGCGTTCTGCTTGTATGTATGTGTCAGAACCACAGGTGTGCCTGGTGACTGTGGAAGCCAGAAGAGGGTATCAGATTCCCTGAAACTGGAGTTACAGGGTTGTGATCTATGTTCTGGATGCTGAGACCCCAACCTGGATCCTCTATAAAAGCAGCAAGTGCTCTTAACTGCTGAGCCATTTCTTCAGGGACCATTATGGCCCTTATCTTAACTAAGTGAATTTGAGTAGGGTGTGCAGGCAGAATCTAGGGCCTAGTGTTTGCTATGCACACATTCTACCATTGAGCTACACCCTCAATCCCCAAAGAGGCTATTATTGTTGATGCTGTTGTTGTCTTGGGGCAGGGTCTTACTGCGCAGGCCTGGAATTCACCTTGTAGACCAGGTGCCTTGAACTCAGAGATCTACCTGCCTCTGTCTCTCAAGTGCTGTAATTAGGCTTTTACCACCATGCCCCACCCTAAATGGGGTATTTTAAACTAACAATTTTATAAAATCCAAAGGAGATACATTTTTCCTAGTCTGCTATAGTTAGAATTTTCATAATAAAGTTTTAAAATTAATGTACTCTCTAGCTACTTCTTGCCATACTATTAATGAAAGGAAAATACATTCTAAAAATTGTTTATAGGGGAGACTAAGAGACCAACAGACAAATTCTAGCACAGAATCAGAACTCTACAAAGAAAACTAGTTTGCGAGGTAGGGACTAAGAGTTTCCTCCACAGGTGACAGTCTGTTCTAGGGAAACTAAGATGTGGCATGGTCCCTCCTTATAAAAGATTAAGAAAAATTATTTTGGGTCTAGGGTGTAGTTAGTGATAGAACACTTGCCTTTCCGCTCATTATTCTCAAAAAAGATAATCAGTTGAGGTGCTGGAGAGGACCAAAGTTCAATTCCTAGAACTTACGTGGTGGCTTACAACCATTTATAAATTCAATGCTAGAGATCTGACACCTTTGTCTGGCCTCTACAGGTTATCATGCATAATCATGATGCACAAACATAGATGCAGACAAAATACCCATAATTAGAAAATAAGTAGAATTTAAAAAAATTAGTTGAATCTTTTGCACAATTATCTGCAACATTACTATTATTACACATTTAGACAAAACTAACTCATTCCACAAAAAAATTACTTTTCACCTCTCTTGTTTGGCACACTGCAACTTTGTATAAGATTTATTTTTAAATTATGGAGAGCATCAGCTCCCCTTAAGCTTGAGTGTACTAGGAACCAAACTTGGATCCTCTATACAGTGGTTCTCAACATGTGGGTTGTGATTCCCTCAGGTAGTCTAAGACCATCAGAAAACATGGATATTTACACTTCATAACAGTAGTAAAATTACTGTTATGAAGTAGCAATGAAAATAACTTTATGGTTGGTGGGTCACCACATAAGGAACTGTATTCAAGAGTCGCAGCATTAGAACCCTACTGCAGAGGGTCACTACAGCAGATCACAAAGTGCTCTTAATCTTGAGCCGTCCAGCTCCCACACTACTATTTTATAAGGTAGAGTATGCCTACTTCTTGTTGCTTTGTAGACTATGCAAATTTCCAGCCATTCCTTTTCATTCTAACAGTTCATAATAAACTGTAAGAGGAAAGTTACACCAACACAGAGCCATGTTTCTCAAAAGACTAGATTTCTACTCAAATCATGAACTGATCCATTAGGACTAGCAATACTGTAAAGCCTAATGACCTAAGCATCAAGTATACGGAGTATAAAATAAAAACATTTGGTTTAGGTCAATTAAGTTCAAGATTCCAAAGTAAAAGTCCCTTGGAGTTAGCTTTTTTATTTACTTGTTGTAACTGTTATATAGCAACACTAAACTTCTGAGCAATATACTTGATATTAGCAATGTTTACTTGTTTTGATTCTTTGGTACTTTTGCTTATTTACTGTGCAGTCAATAAAGTGGTTGTTTAACCCGTGAAGATTTTGATTTAAAGATTTTTAAACAAAGACACTCTTTCAATAAAAGTAGCCCAGACATGTTCTTTGACAAAACCAACCTGACCTTGTTTTGTACTTGCTGGGTTATGAATTAAAGTTCTATTTGGTATAAATAAAAGTAAATTTGTATAGAAAGAACAGAACTATTTTAAACGAGACTTCAATTTTAGACTTGCTCCTACATTTTTTCCAGATCTGTTCTTTTAAAAAAAAAAAATCTAGCTAACATTTTTCAGGCTGTGGTCATAGAAACACACCTATTTCCGTGGCTGTAGTAGTTTGTGCCACAGAATTGAGAAAATAAAATTTGCATGTTCATACAGCAATTTAATGTTGAACTCACCCTGTAGTCAGTCTCTCTACCTCAAAAACCTATCTTTTTTCTATGTTAGGAGGTTAAATACTTGTCTTCAGAATAAAATTTAAGTTGTTTTAAGTATCCTTCTGGGCTCATATATAGCACTTGCCAATACATGCAAGGTCCTGGGTTCAAGACTCAAAAACCACACAATACAAATAAATGCAGAGGAAAACTAATTGCTAATATATCCTTCAAGTTCTTTTTCATAAGTAAAACCTTGCTTGGATACCAAGAGTGTTCAGTTGATTTTTAACTAAATCGCATCACACTCTTTTGCAGAAGCCATGAAGGCCAAAACTATATTCTATGGTTGGTGATAGGAAACAGAATTTTCCAGCATGGGATAAAAATCAGAAGAATTAAAATTTTCTAAAAAACCTTAGCACATTGGAAGAGAAAACAATAACTTCCTAATGCAAATCAACAATAAATGTAAACATAAAATAATGAAATCCCTGTGGACTGATACTAGCATAATCCTAACCAGATCATAATGTCTAAGAATTACCAAACTTCTACTCTTACTATAACAGCAGCACACATGCACCATATGAATTATTGGGAGGGGGGTCCCAAGTCTCCACATTGCAGGAGTGAAGAGGGAGAAAATCTGAGCACCAGAATACAACAAAAAAATGGCAAAAATTAAAAATTTCATTTTGAGTAGTGTTGGAAAAGGCTTAAAATAATTCAGGTCTGACATTTTCATATTCAAACAGCTATTTAATTGTTAGAGAGGTGTATATATATACATATGCATATGTATATGAAAAGGTTTAATGTTAAAATCTTAATTCTAGTCATAGGCCCAAGCTGCAAACACTGGTAATCTCTAACATAAACTACATATACAGAATGGATTTCACCTTATAATACAGTGACATCTGGTAGTGGTAATAACTATAAACAGTCGGGGGGGGGGGGAATGTGTGTGTAAAAAATAACTATAAACAGCCAATGAAATTACATGCTTTAAAAACCTTTGGAGCTAAGAATCTGAAACAGTATACCAAGAGTGGAGGACACAAAACTTATTTGTCACTAGGCTTTCAAGTATTAAGCTTTAGAACATATAAACAAATCCACAACCTACCATAATATATAAACTACAGTAGCCCATTCAATTCCCCCCTTTGTCCTAGTTTCATTTTTTTGCTGGGAAGAGGCGTAGTGGGATAATAATAGCAGGAAGTAAGGTGGAGCAGCTGCACAGCAAGATGAGGTGCTGTGTGTGTCACCTCCATGCTGGCCTACTGTTCCCTGGGTCTTATAAAAATGAAATTAGCTATTTGGGAAGCCACAAGTTATAAATATTACTGGAATCAAGATATAGTCTCCTGCTTTCTCACTTTTGTCAGGATCTGTTTTAGGTATCTAGTAGTTTGATTCAGCCAACAGAAGCAATAAGAGCCACATTTTTAGAGATTTCTAATATTTTGGAAAGGAATCCTAACACTAGCAATATATATTTGGTAGAGACTGAGGCTAGAAGAACTAGCTTCCTTTTAGTCCCCACAAATAATCCATGTTAACAGACTGTAAAAAGAAGACCATCTAAATTTCTATAATAATGTATAATATACCTCACTAGAGTTCATATTAATATTGTTGCTATTTTGTTGATGAGAAACTTTTCCCAGCAGTGATACTAAAATTTGCTTTCTTGTTTGGGTGTGTGTGTACATGGGTATGCATATTCAGGTCAGAGGACAACCTCATTTCATTTTTCAGGCATTTTTTCCCTACAACTCTTAGACAGGGTCTCTTACTAGCCTAAACTGGCCAAGTAGGCCAGGCTGAACCAGTGAGTAAACCCTAGAGACCTGGCATCTCTGCCTGCCCAGGGCTGGGATTACAAGCATCCATTACCCTTCACACACGATTTTACGTGGGTTTGAAAGACTGAATTCAAGTACTCTTTTTACAAATACCTGACCAACTGAGCCTTTTACCAGCCTCTTAATTTTTTTTCAGATCAAAATATTCTGTGTATTGTAACTGCCACACTTAAAATGTTACATGGGCAACATGCTGCATTCTTTTTACAAAAGAGAGAAATGATGCAAAACAAAACAACAAAAACTTGATCAATGTATGTTACATACAACATTCTAGTTATGTTAGTTTACAACAATGTCTTCTTTGCTAATCCTAAAAAGAAATCAGCATTCCAATTCTCTATCTCATTCAAGCAACAGATGTGCTCTTGGAAAAACAGTTCAAGGATTTCTAAAAATTAATTCTGTTAAAACAAAACGTTTGCGGAAACAAGCTGTCATATACTACCTTATAAGGAAGAATCTTTTGTAATCTAAATAACTACTGTTTAATTTGTGAACGTAATTTTTAAAAAGGACTAGCATACATGTAACATTTTACATTTACTTTAAAAGTAACTGAAATGATTCAGTACAGACTCTTAATGTTTTAATGACACCTTCAACAGGAACCTAATTTTGGCAATATCTGTCATGGTTTTGCCTATAAGAGATACAACTTACCTCTAACACCATAATTTTCATTAAGTAATGAGCTAGATGCAATCACCTTTTGCTGAGAGCTAAGCACAAACTAATAGGATTAAGCCTAAACTAAAAGATGGGACAAGGAGAAATCTCCAGAGCATATCAGATTCTGCAGGAAGTAGGAGGAAGATCAAAACAATAAGGTAAGCTCTCCTTGTGTGTCTGTGGGGTGGGGGTGTTTTTTGATACAAGAGTCTTATTCTATAGCTTGGCTGGCATCAGCCTCTTAATTCAGTTTCCTGAGAACAGAACATACAGATGTAAGCTAAAAGGCCCTGTTATAAAAATTCTTTTACAGTACACATTTTACATGATAATGATCAAACATGTAAATGTTGGACTGTGCTTTTCCTCTTACTAAAATAAAACCAAAGTTACAATATGCAATTATTGCACAAAGGAAAACAATACACCTTGTCGAATTTAAACCCAACTAAACATACTGCATATATTGAAATACAAATTTAATCCACACAGAATAGGTCACTCCAATCTTTACTAAAATCTGGCTAGCAGATGCTCTAGACCTGGTCCACTAAGGAGGCAACTTACATTTAGAAGGCCAGGGAACATGGAACTCTCTTTAATCCATACAAAGCTTTAGAGTCTCCCCCTTCCCCTCCGAAGATAGGATAGGTTCTTTCAGATTTCTAGAATGTATGAAATTTGGGCTTTAAAGTATATGCTTGGCATAAATTCAAGGCTTAAGAACTAAAAACAGTTTCTTTAATTGTAAACCAAAGTGAATAATCTCCTGGGGAAAAAAAAATCTCCTCTTGCCTTTCCTACCTCCGGCCCCTCCCCCACCAACACAGCTTCCCCGCTGTGCAAAGAGCCCTTTGTCCTGCCCCGCACTTATGTAGCTGTTTGGCCATATTGACAGGCCTACTGGAGGCATAATAAGGGAGTCAGTCTGACATAAGCAGCTGGCGATTTCAAACAAAAATCTTCCTTTTCTACTCATACCAAATCCTGCTGCAGAGGTCTGTGGCTCCTCCCATACTTCCACCTAGTTCTCAAATAGAGCAGCAAGGAACTGGCATTTCCTCTTGATTCCACAGTACAAATCAAAAACTTGATTCCCTATCCAGAATTCTTATAGCCACTGATTTTTTGTTGTTGTTTGTTGTGGTTGTTTTGTGTTGTAATTCCTAACATTAAGGCTAAAAGGTTTCCTCATCTCTGGTGTACATATGTATGATTATCACTTCCATGTGCCATGAAAACTCTGGGAAGCCTCATACTACATACAAGACGGAAGAGACATGGAAGTAGCAGGCAGGCAGGAAGGCAGGCAGGCAGGCAGGCAGGCAGACAGACAGACAGACACACACACACACATATCAAACTAAACTGACCAATACCCTTAGGGTGAAAGTATCAATGATACAAAAAAGCCAAAAAAAAAAATTTCATTTTCCTGACATCAAAGATACTTTATGAAAATTTACATTCAGGCATTTCCCTAGATACACTGCAAAAAAAAAAGGAAACAGTAAGGGAAGGAAGGTTTGAAAACCCTTACTCATAAGAAAAACATACAGACTGTACTTAGTTTCACTGTCTCTTGTGTACCTCACAGCTCCCTTCTTCAAGTACTGAGTAAGAATTCGTCCAAGGGATGCTTACTAACAGAATCAACTCTCAGGGTTACTGGCATCTCTACCCAGTTTATAACTTAATATAGAATATGACACTAAGGTTACTTGATTTAACACAGTATGTATCGGTAAGTAAAACAAAGGTTATTCCGTCTACCTTTTGCAACTTCCCTGAATTCCCGCCACTAGAGAAACAAATCACAATACCAAGTCAAGGTCATGTCATTTACTAGATGTGTTAGAATCTCTGGGGTCCAGAGTACTTAATACCAATCCATCTCATAGGTGCATTACTCTTCTTTTCTAAGTCTACCTGAAAGGACACTTTAAATCAAATTATAAATGACCACCAGTTGAACTATTATACACATATTTTCCAGTCTAAGTTCACCACTAGCCAGGCCTCCTAATTTCAAATTAAACTGACAAATCACTAGAGTTTAGCCAAAAGTTGTAATAAAATTTTATTTTAGTTATGATCTAATTTATCTTAGATAGGTACTCAAAAATTACTGACTGCTACTGCCTTATATTTCGAAGTTCCACCTTTGTCAAAAAGGTCAGAATAATTTCAGAAAGTATGCAGGCTCCTAGATACTAAGCAGTATCAAAGGATGTAGGCATTTTTAAGTGTGCCTACAAGTTCAAGCAACCAGTTCAAGTAATCCTTCTAAGAAAAAAAGCCTCTTGATCTTCCAGAGATTACTGTGAGGACACAATCAGTTCCAAAAAAACAGGAAATAAAAGTGGTAGTCATTATTTTCTAAGGAAACTTGTATATTAAGTTCAAAACACTTGCACCTTAACTGTAAATACCTTGAACAGTCAGTATGAGTGAAATCATACCTATGGGATACAGTACCTTATCTTTATAACAAAAATATTACTATCACCTAAAGAGAGAGTTTTGTTTTATGGACTTGCTTTTAGCACTGGAAAAACAATATGAACCACATTTGTGAATTCAAAATACTCTCCATTGTTCTTCGTTTTTTGTTACAAATGCTAGATCCATTACTACAAATTATAGATGTTTATGGGATCTAAGTACATTTGTACAAAACTGACAGAATCCTGAAGGAAAAGGTATTGGTTGCAGTAATAATCTTAGGGAGGAAAAAAACCCTATGATTTTATGTGTTGCACATGCCTGGGTGATGGTTCAATTTCAAATCTTCCTTGCCAGACAAACTACTTAAAAAGGCTTAATCAAAGATCACCTATTTGGTTAGGGGCAGGGTGGGCTTTGGGGTGGTGGTAATCAAAATTTAGAACAAACTCTTGCTGCCTTCTTAGTATCCTGAACTAAACTTATTCAATTTCTGAATATTCCTTCTGTGTTTCTGATGGATTACTGCCAAAACACATCTTTGTTTGGTGGAAAGTCTATAATCCAACACATACACCATTAATCCAATTTATAGGTCAAATATCAGTAAGTATATCTAATCTGGAGAGGTCTACAGATTAATTTAGAAATTAAGAACAAAACAAGCATTAATCCAAAAGCAGCTCTTTTTAGTTTAGGCATCCAATTTGTTTCTCAAAACATCTATCTATTCACGAAAGTAAACATGGCCTAATATGGAGAGACAAATACAAATCTGAAATGACTCAAGCAATTAAAAGATGGAGGAAAACATGTCACTTGCACTGGAAAAACAAAACAAAGATCTTCCTCACCCTATTCTTATTCTCAGAAAAACCTTTACCATTTTAGTCTTTTAAGGGGTTAAAAAAGATCAAAACACTAATGAACTTTATGTCCCGTGAAGGGTAAAACCTCAGATAGTAACAAAAAGCTGCCAACACCTCCCCAAACAAAAACCCCAAGTCTTTAACTTTGATCCAGTTTTCAGATGCTGATATCCATAAATGGATACAGCTATGAATTGCTAATTCTGGTCTCTTCACTAGCAAAAATCAAACCGGCTCAGCAGTACAATTTCCCAGGAAAGCAAGCAAGGTTTCTTTCTAGCCTGAGCAGCCATCACTAAGTGCAGTTCCCTGCAGCCAACAGCATTAATGGACGCTGCACTGCTGTCCTTCCCTGGAGACAGCAGCCAGCACTACTCAAGCTTCTCACGTAGCAACCAGAGCTCCAGAGCCAGCAGCTGCTGCCGCCTTGTATACTCACTCCTGTGATCCAACACAGGAGCAACATTTTCTTTACCCCACCCCCACTTCTTAACACACTTTTTTTTTTTTTTTGGACAAGTGCTCCATACTGGCAGGGCTGGAATTAAGCTTTTAGAAAGAAACAATCCTAAGGTCACTGTTTTAAGTTGAGATCTTTGATTAGAAAAATCAACATATACCAAATTCCAAATATTCGTTTTAATTAAACCAGCAATTTGGGAGTAAGTATTAAGTTTTAGTTTTTAAAAGGTCAATTTTCCAAACATTCAGCAATCAAGTTTAAATTTACAGTTAGGAACAAGAGTCTTGGGTTGTGTCCTACCAAAGAACATAATTCAATATTCTACACATGACCATCTGAATAACCTTAAAGCCTCTAATCCCATAACAGGCCACAAATTTTGGCCAGAGAACTAATGATCCTCCTGAGAAATCTGGAAGAAATCCAAGGAAAAGAAATTCCTGTGTCCTCCAAACTCAGAAATCTCTAATTATGTGAGTATTCTCTGCTTTAGTCCTAGGTCAGATTGCACACATCTAAAATTACCTTATAGCTTTCCTCCTAGCGACCTAAACCATTTTTAATATAGAATTAACCATCAAAACACTTTCCTCTCAAAATGCTGCACAAAACATCCTTCTGGAACCCCTCCATTTGGATCCTCCCCAATCAAAAGTATAGGTATTTAACATATACCCAAGGAAGTAATGTAAACATGACCTTGGTCACAAATATGTCATCTAAAAACAATTTAGTCAAGGTATGGAGGAAATTAGAGAACCTGAATCTTTTTAAGTATTCTGAGCACAGGAACAATTGGCAAAAGGAATTCAGGTATAGACAAAACCCAGAGCCCAGAGCTCTGGGGCAAGAAATGAGTTGCTGGTGAACACGTTAGACAAGTAACATGAGAAAGCAGAAAATGCAGGTCATACACGCACCCCTGACCCAGACCAGCAGGGCGGGCTGCAGCATCTGTGTGTGTGTGTATTCTCATATTCATATATATATATATGTGTATATATATATGAATGTGAGAAAGATCCCTTATTCTTAAGAATGAAAAAGGCAAAGGCGCCCTATAGAATAAATTAGCATAGAAGGGGCTTTCCCACCAGCTCAAACTTTCCTTTAGAGCGATTCACCTACTAAAACCAGGGCTTATGCCCACCTCCATTCACCTAGGAGCTTGGCTTGCACGCATAGGGAAAGAGGATTCACAAGGGGCATATCCCTCCCCCTCTTCTGTAAAGTCGTTCTTAAAAGATCGTTCTCCACGCCCTAGGCGGGGAAAACGACAAAATCTGGCTCAATTCCAGGCTAGAACCCTACAAATTCAACAGGGATATCGCAAGGATATTAGGGCATACGCCACAGGGAGTCCAAGAATGTGAGGTGGGGGTGGCGAAGGTAATGTCTTTGGTGTGGGAAAAGCAGCAGCCATCTGAGATAGGAACTGGAAAACCAGAGGGGAGGCGTTCAGGAAAATTATGGAGGGCAGGACTGGGCCCCCACGAGCGATCAGAGTTGTCACAAGGCCGCAAGATCAGGGGTGGAGGTGGGGGCTCAGGGACAGAAAAAAAAAGTATATGTATTTTGAGAGCGGGGTTGAGAGGCCTCTCCTGAAAGGGATATAAACGTGGAGTAGGCAGTACCCAGGAAAAAGGGGAGACCAGAGTAGGGGGAGGGGAAGAGTCCTGACCCAGGGAAGACATTAAAAAGGTAGTGGGGTCGACTAGATTAAGGGAGGCCTTTCTCTCTGGGCAAAAGGGGTGCAATGGTGTGTAAAGGTAGCCGAGAAGACGAAAAGGACAAGCATCTTCCTGCTACCAGTCTGGGGAGGCCCAGGCCCACGACCCCGAGGAGAGGAACGCAGGGAGACTGAGGTGACCCTTCTTCCCCCGGGGCCCGGTCGTGTGGTTCGGTGTCTCTTTTCTGTTGGACCCTTACCTTGACCCAGGCGCTGCCGGGGCCTGGGCCCGGGCTGCGGCGCACGGCACTCCCGGGAGGCAGCGAGACTCGAGTTAGGCCCAACGCGGCGCCACGGCGTTTCCTGGCCGGGAATGGCCCGTACCCGTGAGGTGGGGGTGGGGGGCAGAAAAGGCGGAGCGAGCCCAAGGCGGGGAGGGGGAGGGCCAGGGGTGGAGGGGGGCCGGCACTACTGTGTTGGCGGACTGGCGGGACTAGGGCTGCGTGAGTCTCTGAGCGCAGGCGGGCGGCGGCCGCCCCTCCCCCGGCGGCGGCAGCGGCGGCAGCAGCGGCAGCTCACTCAGCCCGCTGCCCGAGCGGAAACGCCACTGACCGCACGGGGATTCCCAGTGCCGGCGCCAGGGGCACGCGGGACACGCCCCCTCCCGCCGCGCCATTGGCCTCTCCGCCCACCGGCCCACACTTATTGGCCAGCTCGCCGCCAATCAGCGGAGGCTGCCGGGGCCGCCTAAAGAAGAGGCTGTGCTCTGGGGCTCCGGCTCCTCAGAGAGCCTCGGCTAGGTAGGGGATCGGGACTCTGGTGGGAGGGTGGCTCGGCGCGCTTGCGGGGACGGGCGGCCGCGGTAGACCCTTCGGACTTGGTGGAGCCGCTTGGTGGGACAGCTGGGTACGATTCGTTACGCGGAAAGGGGCAAGGGGGGGATGATCAGGAATGCGGTCCGCCCTGCAGCAACCGGAGGGGGAGGAAGAAGGGAGCGGAAAAGTCTCCACCGGACGGGGCCATCGCTCCCAAGGGGGCGGAGGAGCGCTTCCGGTTGACGTCTCATCGCTGATTGGCTTCTTTTCCTCCCGCCGCGTGTGAAAACACAAATGGCGTATTTTGGTTGGAGTGAGGCGCCTGTCAGTTAACGGCTGCCGGAGTGCGCAGCCGCTGGCAGCCTCGCTATGCCCACTGGGTGGGGCGGGAGGTAGGTGGGGTGAGGAGAGCTGGACGTGCGGGCGCGGTCGGCTTCTGGCGGGGCGGGGGAGGGGAGGGGAGGGAGGGTCAGCGAAAGTGGCTCGCGCGCGAGCGGCCTCCCACCCTCCCCTTCCTCTGGGGGAGTCGTTTTACCCGCCGCCAGCTTGGTCTCGTCGTCTGATTGGCTCTCGGGGCAAGAAAACTGGCCTTTGCAATTGGCCCGCGTTCTTGCAAGTTAAGTCCATGCGCTGGCTGGCGGGGGCGGCAAGGAGGCGCTCCCCTAGGCCCCGCGCCGCAGAGTCTGGCCCCGCGCCCCTGCGCAACGTGGCAGGAAGCGCGCGCTGGGGGCGGGGACGGACAGTCGGTCTGAGCGGCGGGGCGGGTGCAAGCACGTTTCCTACTTGAGTTGTGGCCCCGAGAGGCGCGTGCTGAGCCAGACCTACATCGCGCACTTCGGGGAGTGGAGGAAGGAGTGAGGGCTCAGTCGGGCTGTTTTGGAGGCTAGAAGCACTCGCTCTCCGAAAGTCGCTCTTAGTTATCAATAAGGGAGCTGCAGTGGAGTAGGCGGAGAGAAGGCCGCACCCTTCTTCGAGGGGGGAGGGGAGTGTTGCAATACCTTTCTGGAGTTCTCTGCTGCCTCCTGTCTTCTGAGGACCGCCCTGGGCCTGGAAGAATCCCTTCCCCCTCTTCCCTCGTGATCTACAACTCGAGTCTTTCTGGAAGATGGGCGGGAGTCTTCTGGGCAAGCTTAAAGGCTAACCTGGTGTGTGGGCGTTGTCCTGCAGGGGAATTGAACAGGTGTAAAATTGGAGAGGCAAGACTTCCCACAGATTTTCGGTTTTGTCTGGAAGTATTGTAATAGGGGCAAATATGGAAAATGGGAGACTAGGCAGTCACCTGGGGTTTTATGCAGCAAAACTACAGGTTATTATTGCTTGTGTTCCGCCTTGGAGTATTTTTCACCGAGGTAGATTAAAGGCATGATCACCCAAGTTTTATACTCTCCCACTTGTGATCCTCGCTACAGTAGGAAATTACAGTGTCGCGAATTAAAATATATAAGCAGAATTTTAAGCATTTTTAAAAAGCCCAGTACTTCATGTCCATTCCTCCCGCTTCTGCAGCCTTATCAAAAGATATTTTAGTACACTCATTTTCGTCACATTTTCATTAGTTGTACTGGCTTTCCAATCCCTAGACAGAGAGCATTTGGCATTCTCCCTCTCCTGATCTTAGAAGTCCGATGACTCATGAAACCAAACAGATTAGTTACATACACCACAAATCGAGGCTGTAGCTGGGGCCTTAACCCTGCAGTTCTTTTATAACTCTTTAGTACACTTTGTTGATTCTTTGCCTTGATCCCTGATATTCAGTTTTTATCACCACCACCACCCCACCTCAGGTGGTGTTCCACGCTTGGGCCTATTCACAGTCCAAGAGCTCTACAATAGATATATTGAGAATCCAACCTAAAGCTCAGCTTTCCACTCCCATGAATGCGCCTCTCCTTTTTCTCCATTTATAAACTGAGCTATTAAACTATCAATGGTTTCCAGGTGGATGTCCTCTTCCCCCAATGTTACCTGATGTATCTTACATATTGCTAGACTGAGATTTTAAGACATTAAAAGGTATTTCATTATTTCCTATATACATATTTCTTGAGCTACATGGAATTGACAACTGCTTACTAAAATTTTGTCATTGTACACATCTGTAAAAGGTAGTTCCTTCTGGAATGCAAAGTTCAGTTGTTTGTTGTCTTTCCTGACCCAAAGTCCTGTGAGCCTGTATTTTTTTCTATTTAAGCAGTAATTTCTCTTGGACTGGCTTGATTCATGGCACTCTTCATGTTATTGCTGATTTAAAATGTGATTTTGCTAAGCTTCTTCAGGACCTACAATTTTGCTTGACTTGTAACCAGACACAAGTAAAATTAAGCAACAAAAATTTGTGAAGCTTGGTTTTTAGGTTGTTGTGTTATGTGTGCTTGTGCTCTATAAGAATACTATCCAGAGACTGGAGCTCAGGTTAAGAGCACAGAATGCTCTTCCAGAGGTCCTGAGTTCAATTCCCAGCAACCACATGGTGGACCACAACCATCTGTAATGAGATCTGATGCCCTTTTCTGGTGTGTCTGAAGACGGCAACAGTGTATTCGAAATAAATAAATATCTTTTTTTTTAAAGGAATACTGTCCAGTAGAATTTACTGCAGTAATGGGATACTTTGTTCCAATATGGTAACCAATAATCAAATTACTCTTTAAGCACTAGAAATGTTACCAAGGAACTAATTTTTATTTGAAGTGTAACGGTGGACAGAGGGGCCATAACTGCAGGCTTGTGCGTTACAGAAGACCAGTGCAAACTTTAATGGTTTTTTTCTTACACTAAGCATTAAAGAAATAAAAATTGAACCTCTGGTATCCTATTTGTTTAAACTGCTTGTTTTACTTAATTTTTGTGCTTCATCTATACTACCAAGCTGAAAGTTTAACTCTGCAACCATTACTAAACATGAAAGCAAGTACAGATTAATTTGGATTTCAAAAATTTAGGGCCAGAGTTTAGCCAGCCAGTGGTGGTGCTTGCCTTTAATCCCAACGATCTAGAGGCAGAGAGAGGCTGATCTCTTCAGTTTGAGCCCAGCCTGGTTCTATCTAGGACAGCCAGAGATACAGAGAAACCCTTGTTTTAAGGGGGAAAAGGGGGGGGGGTGAGATGGCTCAGCGGTTAAGAGCACTGACTGCTCTTCCGAAGGTCCTTAGTTCAATTTCCAGCAACCACATGGTGGCTCACAACCTTCCATAAAGAAATCTGATGCCGGGCGGTGGTGGCGCACGCCTTTAATCCCAGCACTTGGGAGGCAGAGGCAGGCGGATTTCTGAGTTCGAGGCCAGCCTGGTCTACAAAGTGAGTTCCAGGACAGCCAGGGCTATACAGAGAAACCCTGCCTCGAAAAAAAACAAAAGAACAAAAAAACAAGCAAACAAAGAAATCTGATGGCCTCTTCTGTTGAATCTGAAGACAGCTACAGTGTAAATAAATAAGTAAACAAATAAATGAAAAAAAACTAAAAACTTAGGGAGCTAAGATTTCATAAAATTATAATTGAAGCAATCCCTACAGCCACCATGGAATTTGGCTAAATCTGAGGTCTGGATATTCTTTTTTTTTTTCTGTCTCTGCTGCTGGTCAACTTAATTGGGTCTTTTGACACTTTGGGCTTCTTTCTGTAAAGCCTCCTTCCCACCATGTGGTCTCTTGTTTGCCACAATCTAACTTCCCATGGCTTAAATGGCATGCCGATTTGCCTTCTAAGGGCAGCTGCTGAGATTTGCAGCCTGATTTCTGGGGCGGGGTTGGGAATTCTTTCAAACTCTAACATTATCCTTTACATTTTTTTTTTAAAGAAATGACTTGTATAATAAAACAATAGTTGTGAGGAGGGAGGTGGGACTAATATTAAATGAGCCCCTCCCCTATAAAAGAGCTATTAAGGCTTTTTGTTTTCTACTTAACATTTTTTAAAAGTATGGTATGTTTAGGACGATGGGTCTTAAGAGTTTTAGGATACAGAGACTGTTGCATTGTTTAATTGGATTTTCTAGTCTCAAACCCAGAGAATCCAAATTCTGGACAGGCAAGGTCAGATTAAAAAATTGTCCTTTCATGTTAATTTGCTTACTGTGAATTCAAAAATGATAGCTTCAAAGACTTCCTGTGGCAAGGTCTCACGACATATCTCTGCCTGCTTTTGTCTCCTGAATACTGAAGTTGAGTTTGACTAGTAGTAACAGTTCAGCCTGAACTGTTTCTTCTTCCCTCTTAAACAACCAAACAATAACAAACCCAGAGTGAAAGGGAAAAACAATGTAGTAATACTTTTGGTACTTGCAGGTCAGATTATTTTTTAAAAGGGCTATATTAAGGGGGCTCGGGTGATAATTGGTAAAATGTGTTTGAAGCGATGAAATTTTGAATTATATCACCACAACCTACATTTTAAAAAAGCCAGGCCTATTAGACCATGTTTGAGGAATTCCAAGCCTAGTTACTTGGCAGGCTCCAGGTAAGTGAGAATATATCACAAAAAATAAGGCAGACAACTAAGAAACTACAGTTAAAGTTACCTGTCTTTAAACCATCTGCATACACACAGGAATATTAAAATTCCAAGTAATATTTCATTCAGGTTTCTCCCATCAAATTGGGATATGGATTTCTCCAGTGAATAGGCAGAGTTGGAAACTAAACAAATGTTGATTTTCGTGATTTGTGAAATTAAGTTTTCAAGTGATAGTTAAAGCCCATGAGATACAGAACAAAGCTCCTATTGTGAGGTCTCCTGGTTTATACTCAGAAGCACTTCTTTGGGTTTCCCTGCACTAACCATTGCAGCTATCCGGATCTTGTGCTAGGCTTACTTACCTTTGGCTGATTGTTGTTTAAATAAACTTTAGTTTCCTGCCAGGTGATGTCATATGATTTCATATACTTATGGCAAAAACTTGTTATATATGTTAAACATTTATACTTAATGTGAAAGTTAGGTATTTGTGAGTTTGTTTTTAATTTTCAAAATTTGAGCTAGATGAGACATACATGCCTTCTGTTTGGTGGAACTGTATAATTGTGGTTTGCAACTATTGGTGTAGAATGACAATTGGGCACAAGGACAAGACTCTGACCTAGCAACCCTAACTATAGAGCAGTTTGCTGGGTCACAAGTTTAGGAGTCTGGCATTTGACCTTGAAGTTGAGACATTTTGTTAGTCTAGTATATACTAGTTTATATGTTGGAGGACATGTTTATACAGAAGATACTCAGGACTATTTTTGACTGGGTTAAGGAATTGATTCTGATTAGCACTGTTAGTGAGCATGGAGTGGCTTTTAGGCCTGAATTGGAGTTATTTGTGTTTCTTGGATATCGTAGACTCATTTTCCCTACCTTTCTCAAGTAATGCTGGCCTTTTTTAAAAAAGCCCTCGTTCTTTATCACCCTGTTTTCTACATAATAATTTGTTCAAAGAAATATTTGTTTGGATTTTTTTTTTTTGCAATAGTAGCATGTTTTCAGATCATATTTATAAAGTTGAATATTTTGTTATGTAACCAATACTAACTCCACTGGATGGATTTTTAATTCCCTCAGTAGTCTTGAATGGCCCTTCATTAAATCTCATATGAAGTACTGTTCACCCTAACAGAGGCTGTTAGTACCAGTGGCACTTAAGCAACTTCCTATGGATATACTAGCAGATTGAAAGCCATAGATACAAAGTAGTATAGTGTTTGGTATACCTGCCAGCTTTATACTACCTTGTTCTGGTAGAAATATTATTTTAGGAACTCTAAAGTGTACTATAAGGTTGGTGGTAAGTTTATAGGAACTTGTAAGTGGAATAACTACTCCATTTCTCTGAGGGGAGAATTAAAATTTTTGACCAAATGTTGTTGAACCACTGAGAATGGTCTTAGAACATCACTTCTTAAGGAGCCTTCTCTGATTGCCCTCAATCCTGCACCACATTTGGTCCTGCCTAAGTGTTGTCATGGCTCTTAAAATCTTAATTAAGAATAGTAATTGTGTAATTATTGTTTTTCCTCCTTTAGATTGTTCCTTGAGGACAGGACAGTGCTTGTTTAAGGCTGTATTCCTGCTGTCTGAGCAGCAACAGGTCTTCGAGATCAACACGATTTTCATAATCCCAAGATGTTGCCTTTTACATTCTCAGAAGAAAGCAGAGGCTCGATGGTCAGTGACAATACTGTCATTATGTTAAATGTCGCTGTGCAGTTTGGATTTTTCTAAGGTAGTTTAGATAGGACATAGTGTTTTGTATGAATTAAACTCTTAAGTTACATCTTCCATAATCCATGCAGTGTTATGCAATTACCATTTTTAAGTCTTGTAGCTTTCTTCATACATGAGGATAAAGGTGTTTTAAAGAAATGTGTACTGTCTTTAGAGAGAGTTTAATATAGCATGCCTTTTGCAACATACTAACTTTAAATAGTGTTGGCACCAGCAGAATTGTGTAGTCATTTTGAAAGGTCATTCTAATGATTGTTTTGAATGCTATTGAACTTTTTAAATGCAGACTTGTTCGTGTTTTATAAAACAAAACTGTCAGAAGCTTTGAACTAGAAATTAAAAAGCTGAAGTATTTCAGAAGGGAAACAAGCTACTTGCTGTATTAGTTGGAGAAAAATGTAATAGCTAAGAAAATTTAAAACCATATATTGACATTGTTGAATATCTGGCAGATGAAAAGAAATGCTCAGAGTGGTTCTTTTGAGCAATATAATAACTTGTTATATTAAAAATTTTCCCACAGATATAAACTGTATAATTCATAGATGTATGTTCCAAATGGATGAAGCTTACAAACATGGCTGGACTTGTCACTGTGCTTGTATTTATGTGAAAGCTTGGCAATAAACCTATGTCCTAAAGTAGTAAAAGTGTGGTATGACTTTTTAATCTATTGGTTTGTCCAGAACAGCTATGTTGACATTTGCCCTAATGGTGAAAAACAAAGTGGGTAGTGCCTTGGCACTGTTCATTGCCACTCGTTTGTGATGTGAGCCAAAGAAGGGGGCATGCACTTACACTTCAAAACATCCTTCTGAAAGACTGACAAGTTTGGGTCTTCAGTTAGAATTGGGCATCCCTTTTGTCAGGAAGGGAGAGAGGCTGGACAGTCACACTGACAGGTGTGATTAAATTCAAACTTTGAAGTAAATTGGAGGAATATGTACATTGTTAGGAGTGTGACAATTTAGACTCTATAATGATTTGGTCATACAAAATGGACCTGGACCAACTTCTAGAAGATGTATATAATAACTCCAAGATACATTGATTTCCAGCTGACCAATACCTGTCCCCCCTATCAATTAAATACAGAAGATGAAAATCATCTGGGCCTTTTAACCCAGAAATTCAGTTTCAAACTCCTAGGTTAGTGTTCTCACTGAGCTACATCCCTGGTCTAGTCTGGAAAACAGGACCATCCCCCACCCCCTGGTTCAAAATTTTAGGAATAGGTAAGGATTAGAAGGTTTTAAATTTTGAGAAATGTTTTCTCTAGAAAGATGTACATGATGAACACTCAATGACTCCTAAAGAGCCTAGAAGACTGGTACTGAGCACACAGGACTGGGGGGGTTTACTTGAGAAAAGTATGTATTGCTTTAAGTGGGTCACAGAAGGCAGGTATGAAGAGCCTGGGCTGAAATTGGTGTCTTTTTTTTTTTTTTGGTTTTTCAAGACAGGGTTTCTCTGTGTAGCCCTGGCTGTCCTGGAACTCACTCTGTAGACCATGCTGGCCTCGAACTCAGAGATCCGCCTGCCTCTGCCTCCCAAGTGCTGGGATTAAAGGCGTGCGCCACCACCGCCCGGCTGAAACTGGTGTCTTTAAGTGGCTAACATCTTCACAACTAATGAGAAAGAACTTTACCCTGATGCAAAAAAGGGAAAGTGGCAATGGAGCCCAGGCTGCTCTAGAGGAGGACTTGACTTCACATGCCATCACCCACACCAGGTAGCTCATAGACTGCCAATTAACTCCAGCTTCTAGCCTCCACAGGCACCTGCACTGGTACACCTACCAGTACATAAACACCATTTAAAAATAAGCCTTTCACCTGGCATGGTATTGCATATCTTTAATTCCCAAAACTTGGGAGGCAGAGGCCAGCGAGGGCTATGTGAGAAAACCTTGTCTAGAGGGAAAACTTACTATTTCCTATTATAGTAACCAGATTAGCAAAATTTACCAGAGATGGAGATAACAGTGTCCACTATATTTGCAGTGTCTTAAGTCAATTTTTTGTATACTTAATAGAATTAAAGCTATGGTGAACCAAGCACAAACCTGGTGTATTAACTTGAGAACTTAGCATAAAAAGTAGCTCATTTGTTCAGTAAATATTAAATGCTTACTGGCAAAGATTATGTCAAGAACTTGGTAAATGGTGACCAAACAGTCATAATTAATACATCTTGGTTCTGTGATCACCTTGGTTTGTGGTTTAAATGGTTCTTTTTGTCAAAGATGGAAATGTAAGTTTATGTTCAATCAATAATGTATTTTGTCAGTTGCAAAACTGCCTATCTAGGGTATAAAACCTTTAAAAATGTCATAATCCAAGTTCATTCTCCAGTGAGTAGTTCCAAAAAGCCACTAACTGTGGTGCCAATGTGGATTCTGTTCTCAAAGGAAGTACTGTCTGTGTCCTTTATTCTAAATAGAAATATCACACTGAAATCTAAGCTGAAGTCAGACTCCAAAATAGCTTTCCATAAAGCTCAAACAAGGATTGCTTTTAGGAGGCACTGTTAAGGAACTGATAAGTAATGAAGTTATTTCGTTTCCCATAGAACTATCTGAGGAAAAATCAGTACAACTAGAAAACAATGGAACAAACAGCTAGGCAGGAATAACAGTGCTACCAAATCAGGAAGTCCATCCAATACCCTCTTCTGTTGAGGGCACCAGGCCTACATATTATGTACAAACAGGGAGGTGGGTGATTTTAATTCTTATGTGGTACCTTGGTAAAACATTTCTTGTCCTGAGTAAGCAATACAGCTTACATTTTCATTTAAAGATACATTAGCTCCCTCCACCCCCAAAGACAGACAGACACTTTGGGGGTGGGGAGGGCTTTGGAAAACAACACTTCCATATACTAAAAGGAGAAATTCCTTTAATTAAGCTTGTTGGTCCCATACCTCATCTACTTCTGCTTCTACTACTTAGTAATATCTTATGACTAATAGTCACACAAAGCATATTTGCCCTGTTTAGGTTGAATGTATTTATTTTAAGGCAGATGATAAACTGTAGGTCTTGAGGGATGCTTCTGTTTCTGAGATGATACACAGAATTTAGACCATAGAACAGTAGGCTGTACAAGCAATAAAATATGGTCTAAAGTGTTCTGAAACTTAGAAGCCAAGCAATGTTGGCTTCTTAAGAAATACCATTACAATCACCTTGCTAACAATAAAGTATTCTGGAGTAGTTAAGCAATGTAACCTGTAATACTTAAGTTACTTTTTTGTTATTTTTCTCCCAAAGCAAGTTCTTTATATGCTGACATTTCCAGTGTTAGGAAATACAAATACTGTTAAGTTGTCTTCTTTCTTGTCTTTACCAAGGAGGGTCTCTTTCTCCATCTTGATCTGAAGGATGAACAAAGGCTTGAGGAGTGCGTTTTAGAAGATAAACTGCAGCATGAAGGCCCCCGATGTTCACCCAGACTGTATGGACCTTTCGCCATACATGTCCCATTCCAGATAAGGCCTGGCACACACAAAAAGCAGAAGTCATTAGGCTACCAGTCTGCTTCTAAAACAACCTGAAATCTTTCCACTTAAATGCTATGGGTGGTGGGGTACAAGTTGACTGAGAAGTTAAGAGCACTTGCTGTTTTTGGAGAGAATCTGGGTTCAGTTTCTGGTACATTAATTCTAGGGCATCCATCCAACACCCTCTTCTGTTGAGGGCACCAAACATATGTATTGTGTACAAAAAGGGAGGTGAGTGGTTTTAACTCTTATGTGTGGTACCTTGGTAAAACATTTCTTGTCCTGAGTAAGCAGTACAGCTCTACCTGTCCCTGGTCTACAGACACGGCTCATTTCCCGAAGGCAAGCTGGATATAGATTCCAATTTCTCTTCTTGGAGCCCATTCTATAAAAGAAGGACAAATATAAACTGTTGAAAAAGGTAAATAGGTAGTTTCTTACATGAGACAAGAAAATCTAAGGTATGAAGAAATCATCTTTTAGAGGCCAGAGCTTTAGTATTCTATGCTAATGAAGGAAACTGTTAGTCAAGTGTTTATAGAGTTTTCTATCAGGATACTTTTTCTTAACAACTGTAACTTATCTCAAACCACTGAATAGAAATCTGTCCCAAGAAGCAAGTGCTCCTCAGCCTACAATGTGGAATAGGATCATGTAATGGCACAATGGGTGAAATGAATTATGGTATGTTTTTCTGACTGAGAAGATAGTACAATAACAGGTAAACTCATGCTATTTATTTAGAAAAGAAAAATCCAATTTCTACCTTTTTCCAAATGGCATATCTGTTACAATAATATCCACAGAAGCAGTTCGAAGTGGGAGGTTGCAGATATCCCACTGAATAGCATCAATGGGCAGACCCCAGGATGTTTTTCTGTGGAGACAAAGGTAAGATATTTCAATATATTCTCCCAGGCTAATGAGATGACTCAGCAATAAAGGTACTGGCCATTAAGCCTCATGACCTGAGCTTGATCCTCAGGTACCAAGGAGAGACCTAATCCTTCAGTTGGACTTCTAACCCCTACCCCTCCCTCATGTCCACACACAAATAAGTGCAATAAAAAACATTCTGCAGTCTGAATTTCTAAAGATTGTTTTTCTAAAAAGAAATGTTAACATAATATAGGAAGAAATATGTCCATAACTGAAATATAAGTGTTTTAAATGGTTAAGACTGGTTTTCAAAGGATGTGTGGTTAAGAAAATACAAGGGAAAATGAGCTTACATGTAAAAGAGTGTCTAAAAGGCTCTCAGAGAAATGACCCAGCTGGCAAAGGTGTTGGCCCTAGGCAAGACAAAAGGAATTTGATTCCTGGAACTCATAGGGAGGAGGAGAGACCCAACTCTCCTCCTCCACAAGTCATCCTCTGACTTCTACACCATGACACAGCTCCATGGCCCTCTAGGCCCACACACATATACAGATATAAACAGAAAGCCCAATCCAACAGCCTTCAGAAGCAAAGCAATTGGAGGATTTAAACAGGCCATGGCTACTAGTATAGATAACTGGTAATTTAGAAGTTATGGTAATGGCTTTCATGCTTCTTTCAACTTATTGTTCTAAATAATTAATTGATTTTTCAAGGCAGAGTTTCTCTGTGTAGCCCTGGCTGTCCTGGAACTCACTCTGTAGACCAGGCTGGCCTTGAACTCAGATCTATCTGCCTCTGCCTCTGCCTCTGGAATAAAGGCATGCGCCTTATCTAAATAACAAAACCTATACCATACTGTACTGTTTTGGGAAAAGACAAAAAATAATGAACAAAAAAGAAGAAATAAAATTGCAATAAAGTATGGAAATGGCAGTTAAATTAATTACAAATGCTTTTCAATAAATTAGATGGTGTCTTCTCACACTGTTCATTTTGCTATAACGATGCCACAAAGCACTGGGGATTAATGATAATTCCAAGTCAGTATGGAGAGAGACCTGAAAAGATGCAATGCAATCTTTGAAGTTAAACTTACCCATCTTTAATCTGGCTCTTAGTCAATAGAGATGAGATATTATTTGCTGCTCTGTTCACTGCCAGTGGGTTGTTGTCCCCAGCAATATGGTAACAGTGAGACCACTCAGTAGCCCCCTATGAGACAGGAGTGTTGGTTAAACATGCCACAAGAGAAAAGGAAAGCCACTATGGCAACTCTCAGTAACATGGCAGTCTGTGCCATTCACTTCCTTGCCAGAAATGACCTCCTTGTTCTTCTGCCTGCTGAACTTTAACCCACTAGAAATGTGGCTCCTGTGTCACTATGACCTCAATGTCAGCCCTAAAAGCATTTTGTTGCTGACTTAGCCCATTTGAAACTATGTCTATCACCTCTGCCTTCAAAGTAATCCAGCAATTCCTTCTGGATAGTTCTAGTATTTTATCCCTACCCAGCAATGGCTGGCACATATAAGGGACTGCATTCTCTTAGTTAACATGATTTTTAAAGAATTTACCAAACTAACCAGACCTATGCTGTCTTGGACTGTGAGTTTAGCTTTTAAAAGATAACTACCAGCCGGGCAGTGGTGGCGCACGCCTTTAATCCCAGCACTTGGGAGGCAGAGGCAGGCAGATTTCTGAGGTCAAGGCCAGCCTGGTCTACAGAGTTGAGTTCCAGGACAGCCAGGGCTACACAGAGAAAACCTGTCTCGAAAAAACAAAACAAAACAAAAAAGATAACTACCATATTTCTGAAAAGATTTTGTAGTAAAAAATGTCAGCAGGATATAAATGCCAAGCAGTGACATATTTGTGAAATGAAGTGACAGTTTCTGCCACAAAGACATGCATGCATGAATACAGCACTTCATAACTGTATTTTGCCCAGACCCTTGAGGGTGATGACATTCTGGTCTATTGTTCTACAATGACTGCAAACAAAAGGAATGTTCAAGTATGCCAGAAACTGGGTGTGCAGGGATACAGAAAGAACCCACAGAGTAAAATTCTCTCAGGTGATTTGTGCTTGCCAACCTTTTTATTATTATTATTATTATTATTATTATTAATGTTTAACCCAGTATGGATTTTCTACCTCGAGCTACATTTACAGTACTTCTAAATCTCAGTGTATTCTAGGACAGGTATTAGATACTTTAGTGGACACACCTGTACACAGCCCTTCACAGTTTCCATCATGTCTCAGCTGAAGTTTCTACATTACTATTCTCATGCCTACTTGTACATGGAAATGGCTCAGTCTGGTTCCCCTCCCCGCTTTTTTATTCTGATGTCTACACTTTGATTGCATATTTCTTGATCCATAGTCACGTTACCTGCCATTTTGTAAATAAGACGTGGTTTAAAGATGGAGAACTACAGTTGGTTTCCAGAACTCCTGACTATTAACTCAGTTCCTGCTCAGACCTCAAGCAGCAGTCCATCAGCCATCACTAGTGGGACATTCACACCATCTGCATTTCCTCTTGGATTTTAACTCCCTATCAAAGTCAGATCATAGAGTTTCTAATTACACTCTGGATTATTTTTCCCTTTGTGGGTTGCTTTGGTTGGGCTTGTTCATCTGTCCAATTTCTGCCCACTCAACACAATCTGTGGTACTTCTGTGAATTTCCCTGGCTTTTTGGTATAGCCTGAAACATTTCACTGTGTTAAACACAAAAACTTGATGTGCCTGTACTGTGAGCTCCTGCATAGTCCCTTACAGAGCTGCTGTGGCTCGTGACTGTAATACCAGCACTTGGGAGAGGCTTGGGTAGGACTACCATGAAGTCAAGGTGAGCCTGGGCTATATACCAAGACCCTGCCTCAAAAGGGTTAAAAAGAAAAAAAAAGAAAGAAAACATCTTCCCATTTCTTATTTTGCCTACTGTACTGTTTTATTTTGTTTTTGTTTTGGTGACTGGCTTTTTCTGTGTAGCTATGGCTGTCCTGGAACTCACAAGAGATCTGCCTGCCTCTGCCTCTTGAGTACTGGGATAAAATTATGTGTCACCACCACCACCCAGTACCTTCTACAGTTTTTTATGAGGGTTGTAGCAATTCTGAAAAGTATTAATGGTCACTGGGTATGCAGCCTTGTGAGATTTCCTAAAATGCATTTTAAAAAAAAAGGTAAAACAGCTAGGTAGTTAGTGCCCTAGAGGAGATGGGGGAATCTGTGAGTTTACGCCAGCCAGGGTTACATAATGAGACCCTGTCTCAAAACAAACAAAGAATACGTATAGGTATTCTTTTGGGTTTGTTTCTGTTTCTGTTTTTCAGTGCTGGAGATCAAGCCCAGGACATCTGTTTTGCATTCCAGGCAGGTGTCCTAGCACTGAGCTGCAATACTGTGGTTTCTCCTTTTCATAACTAAACTTGTTCACTCCAGGAACCTCTAATTATGTGGAGGTTTATGATCCCTTCAGTTATCCTCTGCTGTTCAATCTGGTGTCTCATCCATTTGTTACAGAAAAAACAAAAACCAAAAAATCAAAACAGCAAAACAGGGGCTTATCAGTTTGTCATTCTTAGCTCCTCTGTGATCCAGAAAACAGATTTCACTATCTAATCATATGGTACTTGGCTACTTGAAATAAATGGTTACAATGCTTTGACAAAAGTTTTAACCTGACTGTGAGAGGTTTTCTTTCAAACTTTTGGGTTTTTCTCATTGGATCTAATTTGCCCACTAGGTCTAGAACATTTTTAATAGGTCACTTGTTTATATAAAAATAAAAAGGTGTTATTACCTCTATTGGTATTGCCCCTGTTCCACACATTGGATCCACTATTACATCAGTAGGTTTAGGTTCACAGAGCCTGGAGGGAGAAAATAATTCAGCACATGTGAAAATCAGCCAAAAACTGAGATTTCCACAATAGAAATTCCTGAAGGTTAGGATAAAGAGCCCACTGGTATAGGATCAGCACACTTGCATGAAGGATCAGCAATTTATGGTTTGAAAGTCAGCCTGGGGCTGGCACTCAGTAGCAGTACTCACCTATGTGTAGACTGCTTTTGGGGGTGGGGGGAAAGAAAGAGAGATTGTGATTTGTTATCATAGCACTCAGGAAGCTGAGGCAGGAAGATTTTTAGTGGGCATTTGCTGACAACCAGACATTTAGTGTCCTTTCATTTTGGATTTAACTATGGAGATACAGACCTTAACATAAAATAACTGGTTTAAATTTATACACTTGCTATTTCACTGAATGCTTTAAACAACCGTTTTACCATTTAACAGACAAAATGATGCAAAAAAACATTTTTCCTAGGACACAAAATAAGGAATCAAGACTACAGGTCACTGTGAATAGCTTTAAATGTCACTTACCAGTCCTCAGATCACTAAATTTCATCTGATCAAATCTTTTCTATTCTGTTTGAGACCTTGCACCATGCATGTTAATGATCTCCCTCATAAGACAGATTCTTGGGCAAACCTGTAATGCCAGTCATTGTTAATGGGCCAGGATTGGGCACTTGATCAAATTATGTCACTCAAATCCTCTTAGGAATGTGGAATAAAGAGCAAGTAGCTCTGGTTGTTTGAGCCAGTCACGTGCAACTGGAGGAGGTACATGCATCCAAGTGACGGGCAGCCATGTGCACAAGTGAGCTAACCAAGACCACATAAGCTTTTAGGAGACAGGAAGGCAGCCCCTTGCATTTTCCACCATCTAGTTTCTACACTTCTTAATTTTTAGCCTTTATGTATATGGATATATTGCTGACATGTATATTTGCATCACATGTGAGCACTGCCTGTCAAAGCAAGAAGAGGGCATCTGATCCCTTGAGGCAAGTTATTAACCATTGTGAGTCACCATGTCAGTGCTAGGAATTGAACCCAGGTTCTCTGGAAGAACAGCTAGCTCTCTAGCCCTATAGTTTCTACCTTTCTTGAGATGCTTTCAAGGTTTTTTTGTGGATTTGGTATAATCTTTCCTCATCTCTCCAACCACCGAAATCCTCAGCATACTTATTGCTTATGTACATTAGTTATGTGTTTCTGTGCATGTGGATGTACAGTTGTGCTTGCCACGTACATGTGAAGGCCAGAAATCAGAAATCAACATTGGGCATCCCGAACCCCAACCCCATGCCTTTCGTTTTGGTTTTTTGAGAGAAGGTCTCTACAGAGCCTTGGCTGTCCTGGAACTCACTATGTAGGCCAAACTGGCCTTGAATTCACAGAAGTCTACCTGCCTCTGCCTCCTAAGTGCTGAGATTAAAGGTGTGTGCCACCACATTCAGCTGGGCACCTTTCTCAATTGCTCTTTACCTCACATCCTGGAGCTCACAAATTCAGTTAGAGTGGCTGGCCAGAAAGCCCCAGGTGTCCTCCTGTCTCAGCCTCCTCAGAGCTAGGATTACTGACAATAGTGATGCTGGAAGGTTGGATTCAGGCGTGTATGGAAATTGCACCGGGCTATCTCAGCCCAATCATTAATTTTTTATACTATTTAGTTTTTTAATACCAGCACTCAAATAATTCTTTGTATCTGGTTTCTACAGTCATGGTTGGAGGCAGATAGTAAACATCTGCTCAGTGAATGAAGCTTAGGAGTGCTCCTCTTAACTGCTCTGTTACTACCTCAATGTGTCCCAGTTGTGAGGAACTATGAAACCACGTGTGACCATGAAAAAGGAGGAAGCAAAACTTGAAAAGGAAGAAAATGTAATTATATACCTCATTAGAACATGCCAGGAACTGTACAGAATAAGATAACCTATGTTTCTGCATTTGGTCCTCATGAACAAAAATTTTTTTTTTTTTTTTTTTTTGGTTTTTCGAGACAGGGTTTCTCGGTGTAGCCCTGGCTGTCCTGGAACTCACTTTGTAGACCAGGCTGGCCTCGAACTCAGAAATCCACCTGCCTCTGCCTCCCAAGTGCTGGGATTAAAGGCGTGCGCCACCACTGCCCGGCGAACAAAATTTTTTAATAAATATTTTTATATTCTATTTATACATATGTGTTAGTATTTCTGTGTGTGCATATGCAAGCCAGAAGAGGATACAGCAAGGGGGATATGGAGTTGGAATTAAAGACGGTTGTGCTACCAGACATGGGAGCCTAGAATTGAGCTCTGGTAATCTGGAAAAACAGCATGAACTATTAACTGTTGAGCTATCTCTATAGCCCCAAGGTCAGCCACTACTTTTTTTTTTTAAGTATGTATATGTGTGAGTGAAATTTTTAAAGTATGTATATGTGCTGGTGCCTACAGAAGACAGGTGTTGAATACCCTGGAGCTGACGTTGCGGGTCGTTGTTATCTACCAACCTGAGTGTTAAGAGCCAAACTCAGGTCCTCTGCAAGAGCAGCATGCATTGTTAAACCTCTGAGCCATCTCTCCAGCTTAAGTAAACCTTTTCTTCTTTTTCTTTTTTGTTCATATGATTTGTCATCTTTATGCAGGGGCCATACTAATCTTCTCTGTATTGCTTTAGTTTTAGTGTATGTGCTGCCAAATTGATTGAGCACATGAATAATCTTTGGCGTCCCATGTCAAGCCCATTTTTTTTCAGTATTGAAATCTCAAGTGTAGGGGGTGGGGGAAGAAGACTTATTTGAGAAAGAAAACACCAAGAACCTAAGACTGACAACAGTGGCAGACTGCTTGCCTTGCACTTGTCAAAGTCCCCCATGATCCCAGCACTCAAGGCTACCAAGCTGCATGCCAGCACCGTCACTCAGCGTACATGTTCTGCACTCACTCACACATCACAACGATCTCATCTACTCTACTGCATAAAAATAAAGCACAGCAAAACTGACTCTATTACCTAAGGAAGCACATCCTTCCTCAACAGAAACAGCCCCTCACTGAAGACACACACACACCCACCTCACATTTATAATAAAGAATACTAAGAAACCATCCACGTGGTGTTTTCTGCATCGAAAGCTGACAACAGTGAATACTGAAGAGAAAATATGTACTTTGTAATTCTACAAGAAATGTTTTTTATTTTTAGAAATTGAGTGTTTTAATTCAGAGCAAAGTGTTCATTACAATAGGACAGCAAGATCCGCTTCTGTTACCTGAGCATCCCATAGGCAAGGGTTGACCTAAGAGTTGTAGGTCCAAAATGTGTAATATTTCTGCGATGGAGACTCTCTTCTGTCAGTGCAATAGCAACAATGACTTCATTATCATGGATGTTCAGGAGAACCTACATCAAATCAGAAACAAATGAGAAAGTCAGAAAGTCAACAGTCTTCAAACTATACCTACTAACAAGACCTTTTTTTTAAAAAAAAAAAAAAAAGCAGGTCTTATCTGGCTGTGATCCTCCCTCCCCAGAGGCAGGTGGATCTCTGTGAGTTCAAGGCCAACCTGGTCTACACAATGAGTTTCAGGACAGTCAGGACTAGATAGAAAGACTATGTCTCAAACAAACAACAACAAAATAAAAAGTAAATAAATAAGTTTAAAAGAATAAAATAAACAGAGTCTTTAAGCCAAGACTGGCTTGAATTTCTTAGATAGGTAGCTGGACTGAAACTCAAAATCCTCTTGCCTCTGCCTCATAAATGTTGGGATCACAAGAAAGAGAGCTATGTCTACCTTATTAAGACTTTTTGAACTAAGATAAAAACAAAAAAACAACTGTCTTATTCAGGGCTGGGTCTGAGGCAAGTCATGGAAAGAGTACTTGCTTGGCAAATATGAAGATCTGAGTTTATATCCCTGGAGCCCAAGAAAAAGCCAAGCAAGTAAAAGGCACCACACAGACAACTTTCTTTTTAGAAAATTTTTTGTTTTTATTTTATGTGCACAAATGTTTTTCCTGAATGTATATCTGTGCACTACATGTACACTTGGTACCCATGGAAGCCAGAAAGAGGTGTGTGATCCCTTGGAACTGGAGTTACAGATGATTTCAAGCTACCTACCATATGGGTGCTGAGAATTAAACTTGTATCCTCTGAAAGAGCAGACAGTTCTTTTAACTGCTAAACCATCTTTCCCAGCCCATACAAACTTTCTGATTGAGTTATACTTTACGAGTTTACTATCTAGTACATAAAATTCACTTATTTATGTATGTATTTGTGTTTGTATGTGGACTGGGTGTGGGGATCAGAGGACAACTTCCACCATGCATCCTAGGACTTGAACAGCAGCCTTGGTGGCAGATCTGTCTACCATGAGCCCAGAGGTATCTAAACCTTGTGCACATAAAGATTTCAGTGAGCTCTGACCTATATTCAGTACCCTTTAGAAAGCTCACTTTCCTGTGGTGATCATTAATCTAACCACTATTATTATAAGTTAGTTGTATCATTTTTTGGAGTTAAAATGAAATAGTATATATACTATTTTCATTTAATTTTAAAATATTTTATTCTTTTTACACACACACATGCTGGCTATCAATAAGTTATCTCCCAGTTTTTATTATATGAACATATTTTGATGGTATAGATTTAAAATAGGTATGTGTGTGTGGTTTTTTTTCTACCACTTTTTTTTCTCTCAATACAGGGTTTCTCTGTGTAACTCTGGCTATCTTGGAACTCACTCACTCTGTAGACCAGGCTGGCCTCAAACTCAGAGATTCATCTGCCTCTGCCTCCCAAATGCTGGGATTAAAGGTGTGCACATCCACCGCCTGGGGACATATATGTGTGTGTGTTTTGTGTGTGTGTGTGTGTTATTGTTGTTTTAAGACAGGGTTTCACTGTACCCTCTGGCTGTCATGGAACTATGTAGACCAGGCTGGCCTTAAAATTAGAGATCTGACAGTCTCTGTGTCCTGAGTCTGGGATTCAAGGCATGTGCCACCACACTTGGCCTACACATACTTTTTAAATTACTACTTTTTTTGGAAAACACTTCAAACACTTTTACAGTGGTCTCTCAAACATACTCTTTATCCAGAGCTGACACCATGTTATGTTTGCATTTATCTTGTTAGTCTTAAACAATGTCTGATTGTGACCACCTTTGTCCTAGTTTTCCTAACTCATGAATATTCTAAGAAGATAAAATGTTCCCCAGTCTTCCCCCTAGAATGTCCTCATCACAGCCTTACCAATGGCAGAGGTCAAGAGCTGACACTCCAACATGCAAGGCCTTTTCCCTACAAACCTTACTCACATGGCCTCATTTCCTATGAAGCCCTCTGAGCCTGGAACACAGAGACATCAGTTCATATAGGATTTGTCTCCTGTGCTACCTTGCAGACTTCTGGACATGGCTTTCATTAGCTTCTTTGTTCTCACAGCTGTGTAAGAAAATATGGAATAGAGAATTGTTCTCGTCTGACATTTAAAAAAAAGTTACCGCCGGGTGGTGGTGGCACACGCCTTTAATCCCAGCACTTGGGAGGCAGAGGCAGGAGGATTTCTGAGTTCGAGGCCAGCCTGGTCTACAAAGTGAGTTCCAGGACAGCCAAGGCTACACAGAGAAACCCTGTCTCGAAAAACCAAAAAAAAAATTTAAAAAAAAGTTACAAAGAGAGTGACATGCCTCAGATTTGAGTATCCCAAATAAAACAAAAATTGACTTCTTGGTAAAAATGTCAACTGCTAAGAGCCTACATAAACCACAAGAAATTTAAAGAATTACCATTATCAACATAAGTCACCCAGTAGTCACAAGGATAATCAAGCTAACAGGAGGTATTTGGTTTTACGAACCTAGCTGACTTTAAAAAAAACAAAGCTGGCTCAAGCTGAGGATTAGCTCTAAAACCCTGACACAAGGTTCCGAAAACTATATCCTACTATTTAGTAACAGAACGCTCTAACTAAGATAGAAGTAAGTTTACTTTAGGTAAAGTTACAATCTAGAAGTCCATATAATGTAGAAAAAATACTAGATTAGAAATGAGAAGACTGGGGATATTGCTTAGAAATGCAGTGCTTGTCCATATGTGCAAGGCTGTGGGTATGAATCTAGCACTGACATTTTAAAAACAAAAAGGACTCGCCTTTCTTCTCCTGGACATGGTGATGCCAAGGTCAGAGACACACACAGAGACAGAGCATACCTGAGGGTTTTGCAAGACAGGGTCTCTACATAGCCCTGGCTGTTCTGGAACTCACTATGTAAGCCAGACTTGCCTTGAAAACACAAGAGATCCTCTGCCTCTGAATGCTAGGATTAAAGGTGTGTGCTACCACTACTTAAATTCTAACAGCATCTATCCACTGAGCACTTACCATATACCAACATACTATACCCAACACTTGAAACCACTTCATTTGCCTTCCATAGTATACACCTTAGAGGTATAAACTCTTATTGGCTCCATTTGAAACAGAGGCTCAAAGAGACTATCTTGTCCAATTCTAGAGTTACTGAGTAAAAATTTCAATCAATACCTATCCGTCTGCCGGGCGGTGGTGGCGCATGCCTTTAATCCCAGCACTTGGGAGGCAGAGGCAGGAGGATTTCTGAGTTCGAGGCCAGCCTGGTCTACAAAGTGAGTTCCAGGACAGCCAGGGCTACACAGAGAAACCCTGTCTCGAAAAACCAAAAAAAAAAAAAAACCTATCCATCTATCTCCACAGACCATGCTATTCCTAACATCCTTCTAGTTTTATTGCCACTGTTTAACAGGCCTTGCAATAGACTTGTCTGGAAATTTTACAAATGTATGAGAACCCTTTTTTTTTCTTCTGTGGGTGACTGCATAAGTCAGAAGTTTACATTGTGTTTCTAACATTCTACCTTATTTTTGAAAGTCTCTCACTGAACCTGGGTCTTGCTGTTTCAGCTGGTCTGCTCCAGGGCACTGCCTGTCTCTCTCAGGGCTAGGGTTAACATGCATACAACTGCTCTGGCTTTTTGTGGATGCTAGGAATCTGAACTCAAGTACTCATGCTTGCTCAGCAAACACTTTGCCCACTGAGCCATCTCCCCAGCCACATTACAGATCGTTTTCATCATCAATAAAAGCTAATACCCACCTCTACATCAAAGTTGGTCATATCAGCTTTCCACTTAAAGTACTCTTGTATAGCACCCCCAAAATCTCTTGCAGCCTCATTGGAGGTAAAGCAATGGTTCTCTCCTGCTCTGTTGCAGGTGACTCTAAACTTCTGTACTTGTGGTTCAGTTTCTTCTCTTAAGCTTTGACCAGTTTCATCTTTGCAAGATGCCAAGATATCACCTACTAAGGTTGAAATCTCTTCTTTGATGGCTGGATTTTCATAATAGTCCAGGATATGTGAATCTGAAGTGCTGTTGGCATGCTTTTGCTTGCCATCTTTCTCATCTGCTTTGTCTCCTTGTCCACAGTCAGCCTTCTCTTTCCCTGCACTCTGATTTGCCTTTCTGCGTTTTGCTTTCTTCTTCTTGAAAGTAGTATTAATTTGCCAGACTTTTAAAGGGTCTGACCATGGGAGTTTTCCAGCGAGTTCTTCAAAGTCTCTTAGAACTTCTTCCTGCAAATGATGGAGAATGAAACCCTTTTGTTTCTCACCATTTTAACAGGACAAATAAGTGCCTACTTTCCTTGTAGACAACTCTGGCCCTTATGAGGAGGATGGTTGGAGAGACCAAAGGATAAACTAAATAATACCTGCAACAAAGGAAATTCCAGTTTCAACAGTAAGTGAGGCTATATAAACATTACACCACTAAAGAAGACTAGAGCGGAGGGCAGCTCAGATGCACAGCATTGGGGACTACCTGTGAGGGGAAGCAGGTGGACAAAAGGCAGCAATAGAAAGTCAACACATCTAAATGACTTTCTTTCAGATCTTCTGAATTTGGGTAAAAACTGTAAGAAGTTTAAAAATGTCATCTGTCCAGATTTTAAATAGTATGATTAATTTTTTGTTTTGTTTGGTTTGAGACAGGGTCTCTTCTTTATAGCCCCAACTGTCCCGGAACTCATCTATAGACCAAGCTTGCCTAGAACTCACAGAGATCCACCTGCCTCCGCCTCCTGAATGTTGGGATTAAAGGCATGTACCACTGCACCTGGTTCGCATGATTATCTTTTTAAAAAGTAAATTTAGTGGTGCTCCCCTGTGCAGTTCTTCTCTTGCACTTGGACTTTATTTACAGTACTAAGTTTGGTCTATGGTTTCTAGGCTTATGCACTTGCTTACTATCAAGCAAGACCTGTAAGTCCATGGTGAAAAGGCCTTAACTACCTTGACCTTTGCTATAGGCCACACACCTACAACAGCAGAGGAATATAAAGGGTGGTTAATATATAGCTTCCAGGCTAGGTTTATTGGCACAGGCTTATAATACTGGTTTCTAAGGAACCTAAGTCAAAGGTGAAATTCAGGCCTTCCTGTGCTACATAGTGGGTTCAGGGCCAACCTAGATAAGATATTAACACTTTATCTCAAAATAAAAAGTAGGAGGGCCAGGGATAGAGTTCAGTGGTACAGTGCATGGGGTACTAAAGTCAACTACTAATAGTCCAAGTGTAAACAACAAACACACAGTTACTGAATGGTGTGGTTAAATATTTAAATATGAAGTACGAAGGACTGCTATCTACAGAGTAAGTACTAGCCAAACAGAGTTATACAATCTATATAAACATCTACATTACAGATAGTTAAATGACTTAAAGATCAAGAAGCTGGGTGTGGAGGTGCACACCTTTACTTCCAAACACAGACAGATGGATCTCTGTGAGCTTTAGGCAAGTCTGGTCTACAAAGTGAGTTCCAGGCCAGGTGTAGATGCAGTGAGACTCCGTTTCAAAACAAAACCTTTAGGAAATTAAATACTCAGTTTCCCAGTCACTTCAGCCACCTTTTACCCTCTAATCTAGCTAGATAAATTCACTTTTTAAGATGGGGATCTGGGGGTAGCCACCAGCAAGTCCCAGATGCCAGAAAAGCAAGAGGCTCCCAGAACCCTACAGGGATGAGATTAGCTGAAATGCCCAACAAAGGGGAGGGAGAACATGTAGAGAACATATCCCGAGGTTAGGCAAGGCCCCGGTTGGCAGATTGGGCTGCCCACTTCATCTCCAAATCTTTAACCAGGAATGTCTCCTGTCTAAAGGAAATACAGGGACAAAGTATGGAGCAGAGACTGAAGGAAAAGCCATCCAGAGACTGCCCTACCTGGGGATCTATGCCATTTGCAGACACCAAGCTCAGGCACTATTTCGGATGCCAAGAGGTGCTTGTTGACAGGAGTCTGATATAGCTGTCTCCTAAGGGGATCTTTCAGAGCTTGGCAAATACAGAGGTGGATGCTTGCAGCCAACCATTGGACTGAGCACAGGGTCCCCAATGGAGTTAAGAGAAAGGACTGAAGGAGCTGAAGGGGTTTGCAAACCCCATAGGAAGGACAACAATATCAACCAACGAGACCCCCCCCCCAGAGCTCCCAGCGACTAAACCATCAACCAAAGAGTACACAAGGAGGGAAACCATGGCTTCAGGCACATATGTACAGAGGCTGGCACTGTCTGGCATCAATAGGAGGAGAAGCCCTTGGTCCTGTGAAGGGTTGATACCCCAGTGTAGGGGAATTCCAGGGCGGTGAGGTGGGAGTGGGTGGGTGGGAGGGGGAACGCCTTCATAGAAGCAGGGGGAGAGGGGATGGGATAGGGGAAACCAGGAAAGGGGTTAACATTTGAAATGTAAATACATAAAATATCCAGTAAAAAAAAAATCACTTTTTGAAAATATCTTTTGTCTATAGTTCATTGACACAAGTGAAGTGTGCTTTCCTTGATGACTAACTCCAAAGTCTCTTGTGCTACAAGATTATAACAATTCACTCAGAGGAATGAAAATTATACTTCAATAAAACAATAAAAAAAAGACAAAGGAAGGAAAGAAAGGCCTGTTTATACCCAGTCAGTCCAGAGAGAGCTCTTCCTCATGGTCTCACCCTCAGGTACCCAAGAGAAACTGCCTCGTCCCAAAATCCCAAAGTTCAAAACTTTGTCAACACAGAACTTACAAAATAAACAAAAGACTGGAGGGGAAGGAGACACCTTCATGAAAGAACACTCACCAGAAAACTGGACATAGAACACTGTTGAAAAACATGATTTAGAGGCAAAACAAACAAACAAAAGACAATGACATCAAAAATATGAGAAAATGTCTGATAAATAAGACCTCATAGCAGACTTAGAAGCAGAAATGAAATGGGGTAAGTCACCAGGAGATGGAGTTTACAGAGTTTAAAGAATAAATAAATACAGGGAGTTAGGCAGATGGTGAAGTTGGTAACACTATTGTTGCACAAGTATGAGGACCTGAGTTCAATTCCTCAGCACTCATTTTAAAAAGCAGGAATGGTGGTTTGTGCCTCAGATCCCAGTAATGGGGTAGGGGAGACAGGAAAAGGATCCCTGAAGTTTTCTTACCAACCAGCCTAGGTGACAGTGAGATCTAGTGTCACCGAGAGACCCTATCTTAAAACAATAAGGTAGAAGGGGCTAGAAAGTGACTCCGGGGTTAAGGCTACTTATTGCTCCTGCAGAGGAGCCAATTTTGGACCCCATCATCCACATGGTGGTTTACAATATCCATAACTTCAGTTCTACGGGATATAGTTCCCTCAGTTCACCAGGTACATGCACATATATACACACAGACAAAATACCCATACATTTAAAAAAAATCTAAAAGTGAGAATAAGATGGGGTATGAGTGCTTGCATATACATAAATACCACTGAACCACAGGGAAACCAGTATTTACAGAAGCCTGCTGAAACACAGGAAAAAAAAATGTAGAAAAGCAAACAGCATGGCAATGAGCAAAAAAGTTAATTGAAAAGATAATGATAAATAAGGAAAATAGTTAACATGTACTTATTTACCCAAGAGATTTCGAATTTACAATAATTCAAGGTATCTTCCAGAAAACAACTCGACTGATGTGTTCAGTTGGGAGTAACTCTCAGAAATCTGGGGAGTTAAGCCTGGGGATGTAGTTCAGTGGGAGTGCTCACTTAGGATGCAAAGGTCAAGGGTTCAAACCACCAGGACATTGCTAAGGAAAAAAAAATGAATCTGAAGGATTAGAATACTAATGTTTCTAATGCTTAAAGTTATTTTTATAGGCAATATAATTTTTAGCTATTTTCAATGGATATTCTTTTAGAGTTGTTTGAATTTTTGGTAAGCTATGGGTTCTGTTAGCCTTTTAGTTACTATTAATTGTTTTTTTTTAAATTAGGATCTAATGAAGAAAGTGCTTTATCATTAAGCACCTGATCCCAGATCAGTTTGACTGATTTGGGGATACTTTGGCTTTCCAAAATAATCTGGAAAATTAATAATGAACAGAGAATTAGACAGCATACCACAGTTCTTTTAAGAAAGATTAGCTCTAAATTAGACATTAATATAACATTGACAGGAAAAGTTTTAAGCACTGATTCTGGAAACTTGGCCAGAAAGAGATATAGGAAACAAACCTAAGGTGTTACCGAGGTCTGTTTGCAGCCTCCAGATTACACAGCAGCTGGATATTTAGGACTAGATGATAAATACAGGCTGGAGACAAAGCTGTGGTCTTAACAACTTAAATGTTTTGGCTTCATTTCAAAACATAAGGCTAAAACAGGACAAAAGCAAACTGGGGAGGGAGTGCTATTTGTGTTCTCTGTCTTTTGTTTACATGCTGGAAGCAATTTTAGTTTCAAACCACGTGTACTATCTGTCAAGCTAATCTAAGACTTTTTCCCTATAACTTCAGGTTTTTCTTTAACAGTGACCTTTAAAAGTAGCTTCTGGGATGGGCTCTAAAGATATTTCTAGATTCTAGTGAAAAGGCTTACTGTAATCACATGCTTGGCTCTTGTTTTATTCTCAACATTGTAAACAAATAAAGCAATAGTAAGGCTAAGTGACAGTGTGACAAGCAAGTAGTACACTGCAGAGAACAAGCTCTCTGGGAAAGACCATTCTTGGAATAGCTCACCTTTGTAGCTTTGAACCTGTAATCTTTAAATTCCTGAACAACCACAAACAAGTTATCAACTGATCTCAGACAATGAACCTAGGGAAGAAAAACAAATGTTAGAAACAAACTTCTGAAAATATTTTTGAATAACACAAGCTATTTACAATTAAATATTTAAAAGAAAGTAAGTACAAAATTGGTTCATTTTTATCTTTTTGAGACAGGGTCTTGCTACGTTGCTCTGGGTTGCCTCAAACTCACAATTCCCCTGACTCATTGTCCCCAGTACTGACAGTTCAGGAGTAAGCTACCATGTCTAACTAAGTAAAATAGTTTTAGAGCGCACCTCATGACTGTATTTAATATTTAACATTTTTCCCATCCTGAGTGTTCCATTTCTTTGGTTACCCATTGATTCCCACTCTTCCCCAGAGAAAGGGCCACTGAGATCAAAGTATACAGTCTGAAATGTCACTGGTCTGGGGAAGGGAAAGAGGGCAGCACAAGTGGGACTTTGTCATCCTCTCATTTCTTTTGGTTGTATACTGCAGGGGTAAAGACTACAGATCTGAAAGCTGGCTATGCCAGTACATGCCTACAACCCCAGCTTTCTGGAGGTACAGCATGCTCAGCTATATAGTGAAATCTAGGCTAACTTGGCTACATCTGACTTTGTCTCAACCTCCTACCTCTCCCCTCCAAAAAAGAAACCACATATTGTTTAAGCTCTAGTTCTGTGACAGCTGAGTTACTGCAGACAAGCTACTTTTCTTCTTAAACCTAATGACTGATGACAACAGTGCCCAATCTTCACAAAACTGCTGAGGGCATCAAGAAAATACTTGTTCACTAACAAATACCACAACTATTTTGTGGGTTTGTACTACATGTTATATGCTATTAGCTTGGGATACCCTAGCAAGACAAAAACAAAATCTAAAGAATCTCCAGATAACAATCCATACCCTATGTTACTTATATGGTAATGAGAAACTTGGTAGCTTCTCTTTCAATGGGATGGCAGTTTGCTAACCTCTGTTTCTCACCTGTAATCATGTATAATTACTTTTGATCAAGAATGTCTTTGAGGGCTGGGCAGTGGAGGCGCACGCCTTTAATCCCAGCACTTGGGAGGCAGAGGCAGACGGATTTCTGAGTTCAAGGCCAGCCTGGTCTACAGAGTGAGTTCCAGGACAGCCAGAAACACAGAGGAAACCCTGTCTCAAAAACACAAAAAGTCTTTGAAGGGGGCTGGAGAGATGACTCAGTGGTTAAGAGCACTGACTGCTCTTCCAGAGGTCCTGAGTTCAATTTCCAGCAACCACATGGTGGCTCACAACCATCTGTAATGGGATCTGATGCCCTCGTCTGGTGTGTCTGAAGAGAACAATAGTGTACTCATATACATAAAATAAAGAAATCTTTAAAAAAAAAAAAAAAAGAATGCCTTTGAAGAGGCTGGAGAAATGGCTCAGTGGTTAAGAACACTGACTGGTCTTCCAGAGGTCCCGGGTTCAGTTCCCAGGACCTACATTGCAGCTCACAACTGTCTGTAACTTTAGTTCCATGGGATCTGATTCCATCACACAGATACACATGCAGGCAACACCAATGCACATAAAATAATAAAAATCTTTTAAAAAAACAATGTCTTTGACATGGATGAAAAGGAAAACCTGAGCTTTTGTATGTACCCAAACTCTTGCTAAAGTAAATTTACGTGTCATAGATATTGGTACATATTTCATTTCAGTGAATAAATCATCAGGAAATGCTATGATCACTTCTAAACCATAGTAAACTAATGCTAGAATGTACTAAACTGAATATACATTACAAAGACATTATAAACACCAACAGGGGGCTGGAGAGATGGTTCAGTGGTTAAGAGCACTGACTGCTCTTCCAGAGGTCCTGAGTTCAAATCCCAGCAACTATATGGTGGCTCACTACCATCTGTAATGGAATCCGATGCTCTCTTCTGGTATGTCTAAAGATAGCTACAGTATACTCTTATAAGTAAAATAAATAAATCTTTAAAAACAAACAAACAAAAAACACCAACATAGTAAACTAGTCAATTTCACAAATCACTACACAACAGAAAATGCAGACACTTTAAGGAGAATGAAGTAAAAGATTCCCAAGGGGGTCTGTAAACCAGAAAAGTAATCATAAAATAACCAAGTTAAAAGAATAATTTAAATACTGTTTTGTTCAAACCTGAGCCAGACTTTCCACTGCAATATCAAAATATATCTTGCCCCGGTCTTTGCTGATTCTACAAGATGACTTCAATTTCTCTCTCACTTCATCTGCAGCTGTTTGTTCAAAGCCAGTAGGTACAGTGGCTCCAATAGTGACTTGGAGATGCTCAGACTCACTTCTGACGTCACTTTCTACCAGGGGCACAGGCTTCTTGTTCTCATCAAGGTTCATATCCAGGTGCTCTCTGGTAGCTCCTTTAGTGTCAGACATGATGGAGATGTTTATAAAAGGCCTAACAGTCTCTACAGGCAATACAGAAAAGAAAAAAGGGGGGGAAATGTAGTCTCTTTTCATATTTCAATGTATGTACCAGAGTTAAAACTGTCATATAAATAAGGGCACAGATTACAGGCAGCGAAAGGTGGAAAGGTGATTAAACCAGCAATATACAGGTTCATCAGGAGAAAAGACAAGTTAAGAGTATTCTCACTGCAAGCAGTGCTTGGCTTAGGGTCATCTGTGTTGGTAAGCACCATCTTACATTTGCTAACACGAAAACAGAAGCTCCTGTATTGACCTTTCAGCTTAGCAGTTCACAATGTGAGGCTGTAGTGTTCAGTTATAAATTCTTGCTTCCCACACCCACAGGCCCAAATGACCCTAAAGCAAGTTAATCCTGCATAGTTTTATCTGGAAACTAAATATATCTCTCTTTCCCAAAGTTGGAAGGAATTGTGTTAACAAGAATAACACAATTCTGGACTAATGATCAAAACTTTTAATGTGTGGGTGAGGTATCTATTTACCACCGTACAGTCAAGTGGGCAGAGAACTTATTAAAGATTAACTCAACTTCCACTATCTAAACAATTACAAAGATCTGAAAGCCTACTAGAAGGTGACGCTGAGATCCAATGATGTGCATCTAGGGGAGATCTTGGAAATATCTGAAGCTAGTAAAACAGATTTCCTTATGAATGTTTGTGTAGGTTCAAGGGGCTGGAGAGGTGTTAGCGTGGTGGAGGGTCCACACCTCCCACTAGATTTTCAAAAGCGTTGTGACTTAAGCTAACATCTTCCCTGTCCCTATGCTGTGCCAACTACAGGTCACAGAAGTTAACGCGGTTACACTGGGTCCACTGTTCACCACTATGAACAGAACTCCTATAGACAGGTTGGAGAGTTGAAGGGTTGTTGGGACTGGAGGGAAATGTGCTCTCACTCCCACCGTCTGTGAAGCCCAGCGAGAGGCCAGACGCTCGGTCCTAGCACAAACCCACACAAAGCCGTCGCTGTCCTCCCCTCTGTCCCACCTACCCGGCCACTCCCACCCGCGGCCAGTTACCGGCTGCAAGCACAGACCCTTCCGGTCGCCGCACCTGCGGAACTCGGCGCGCTCAGGGTACGCCGCCGGAAGCCGAGTTGTCACCCCGGAAACGGAAGTTAGACTTTGGCGGTCACGGTGCTCCCGCGCTCGGGGTGGGGGAGTGTGCGCGTAGAGCTGTGCGCAGTTGGGTGCACTCTGAACCGGAAGAACTGCTGGCCGGTCACCTGCCCGGAGGTAACCTCTATGGAGCGAGCGCTGCAGTAGTTGTTCAGTTGTTCTACTTCCTTTGCCTTAAGTATCGAGCATTTGGATGAGACTGGAACTTGATTCCAGTTTTAAAGCCAGAGAAACCGAGTCTAAAGAGATTCTTTTGCCCCGTTCCCGTCTTTCACAACACTTTTTACTTGGAATTTATTTTTGAGTTGGGAGTCTCACAATGTAGCCTTGACTGGCCTGCTCGTTATGTCGACCATTCTGTCCGGGAAATCACAGATAACCCATTGTCTCTGCCTCCGGAATGCTGGGATTACAGGTGTGTACCACCATACCCGGCTTGATTTCTGCAAGGGCCAGCAAGCTGGGCTGTAACTAGAGTATAGCCCATAAGCAGTCTGTGGTTTCAGACTGCTTTTTTATGTTGGGTGCTCATACTCTATTTCCTTTTTTTTCCTATATATTTCAAAGGTTACATTCCATATATTTTAGTTACATTTATTTCGGGTGTGTGGAGGGAGCTTGTGTGCCACATCTGAGATCAGAGGACAACTTTTAGAAGTTGGTTCTCTTCCACCACGTGGGAAGCAGTGATCCAGTTCAGGTAATCAGGATTGGTAACAAGTGCCTTTGCCCTCTTAAGACGTCTCACCAGCCCCAAATGTAACATTTTATAAGAGGAAACGTATAACAAAAAGAGACAGCCGAATTTAAGGGGATAAAAAAACGATGGTGGAGAGATGGCTCAGTGATTAAGGCCTGCTCTTCCAGAGAATTCAAGTTTGGTACCCAGCACCCACCCACCTCAGGCTGCTCACAAAGCTTGTGACTTCAGGGGATCTGGCAGCCGAGCCTGGCTCCTGCATGCAGGATGCGTAGGTTCTCTCTCTCTCTGCCTCTCTCCTCACCCTCACCAAAAGAATTAAAAGTTTTAGTGGTGGCCGCAGCCACAGAGGCATGGAGCCACGCAGTCCTTATCAGCAGGGACGATGAGAAAGGTAAAACCAAATCCTTGCCTTGGATGCAGCGAAGAGGTTTGGGACCTGCTGATATAATATAAAGTAGTGTTGTAGTTTTGTTTAAAAAAAAAAAAAAAAGAGGTCTGACATAGAAGGCCCAGCAGGAGGTAAAAGGTGTCTGCCATCAAGTCTGACCATCTGAATTCCATCTCCAGAACCCACATTGTGGAAGGAGAGAACAGACTCCCACGGATTGCCCCCTGACTTCCACAAATGTGCCATGAAAGCCTTACCTCCATAAATAAATGTTTGGGGGGTTGGAGAGGGAAGCCAGATGGTGGGTGTTCACCTTTAATCCCAGCACTTGGGAGGCAGGAGCAGGTGAATCTGAGTTTGAGGCCAGCCTGGTCTACTGAATGAGTTCCAGGACAGCCAAGACTACACAGAGAAACCCTGTCTCCAAAAAAAAAAAAAGTAAAGAGCATCTGAAAGCATGGTGTAGACCTCTCAAAAAGGAGCAAACTTGGGCTGGTGAGATGGCTCGGCCAGTAAGAGCATTGACTGCTCTCTCAAAGGTCCTGAGTTCAAATCCCAGCAACCATATGGTGGCTCACAACCATCTGTAATGAGATCTGATCTGACACCCTCTTCTGGTGTGTCTAAAGACAGCTACATTATACTTTAATAATAATAATAATAATAAATAAAATATTTGCCAGAGCAAGCAGGGACTGAGCGAGCAAGGTTAAATCAGAGCGAGCAAGGCTGACTGGAGCGAGTGAGCAGAGGTCCTAAAAAAAAAGGCCGGGCGGTGGTGGCGCACGCCTTTAATCCCAGCACTTGGGAGGCAGAGGCAGGCGGATTTCTGAGTTCGAGGCCAGCCTGGTCTACAGAGTGAGTTCCAGGACAGCCAGGGCTACACAGAGAAACCCTGTCTTGAAAAAAAAAAAAAAAAAGAGCAAACTTTATTTAAAGACAGGGTTAGCATAGATTTAAGCCTAAGAATTAAGAATTACAACCCCTAGTGACTCTGAAGTTACATCTCAAATGGAAAAGAAAGCTTTTTCCCTTTTTATCTTTCATAAATAAAATTATAGGATGTTTCAAAAGTACCTTGAATGGGATTACAATCTGATAAAACTGGAAGCCACTAGGGTTGTAAAAGGGGATTAGGACATACCCTTTACTAATGGAGTTTCTGATTGAGAGTTTTAGAAAATTATAAGTTCTGAGATGGAAAAGGAGAAAGACCTTAAGCAGTTGCTAAGTGTTTCAGAATCTGATTCTCAGCTGTTGAGAGAGAGGCTCCCATTGCTTCTCAGGTCCTTGTCATTTCTTTCTATCTTGCTTTACAAAGGACTTGCATTAGAGCTTTTGGAAAAGGCACATAAAAGACCAATATAAGTGCATGAATCAACAGTCACTATCACCAATCATTAAGGAAATGTAAACTAACACTATATGATAACTTCAAACGACAAGTTGGAAAAGCAAAAATCACCTCTCATAGGAAGGATGTGGAGCAATGAAAGCCAGCTGCTGTCAATGAAAAAATGTTACAGCTACATTAGAATTCAGGTTAGCTTTTCTGAAAAAGGTGTAACATATATTCACCATATTGCCCATTCTACCAGCAAGCATATACTCAGAAGTGGAAACATTCAAACAAGTTGTTCACAAACGCAGTGCATATAGCCTCCAACTAGAAACAACTTGAATATCCATGTGGTGTTTGTACAACAGGTTAATATTTAGTCATTAAAAAGTACTGTTGACACTTTTTTTATTTTGTGGTGCCTGGTAGCAAACCCCAGTGCTTTACATGTACTAGGTAAGAACTCTACCATAAGCTACCTCATAAAAGCTGAAGTACAGCTACATGCTACAATACGGACAATCCTGGGTAAACTGTTAACTGAAAGAAGCCAAATGCAACAGACCACATATAGGCTGGGGATATAGTTCACTGATAGTGTCCTTTTTATCCTGGCATGTGAGAGGCCATAGGTCCAATCCCCAATCACACACACAAAGACAGACAGACAGAGAGAGAGAGAGAGAGAGAGAGAGAGAATGCAAACACAGAAAACCACGTTTCAAGGTTACAAGTCCACTTAAGTGTCTAGAAAAGGTCAATATGTAGAGTCAGAAAACAGGTTAGTATTGCTTAGGGTTAGAAGGAATGGGGTGATGGGTAGTGTTTCAGAAGATGTGAATGTTCTGTAGTTAGGTAGTAATATGTTACACACCATTGTAAATGTACTAAGAAACACTGAATTATACACTTTAATAAAATTGCAAGTTTTATGTGAATTTTATCTTGGTGGAGGAAGCTTTGGATCTTATGGGAGATTCATTTACAGTTTCTTCATCTGCAAGATCACACTTCCCTCCTAGAATTGTTGGGAGACAGTAACTCGTGAAATAGCTCAGCATGTGAGGGTCATAGCCACCAAGCCTGATGATCTGAGTTCCAGCTTCTGGACTTATATGGAGTGGGGAGAGAACCAACTTCCACAGGTTGTTCTCTGACTTCCAGTGCTGATGGAGCTATGACATGTGTGGGCATGCATACACATACAAAGTAATGAGAAAAATCAATGTAAATAAAATTATTAAATTCTGGTAAAATACTATTCTATGTAAATGGCTTTTATGTTTATTTTTTCTAAAAATGTATTCATTTGCTTATTTTTATCTTAGGATTGTAAAAGGCTTTCAATAGGTTGTAAATCTAGAGCTCCTCTATCCCCAGTTGTGGAGATAAATGGCCAGGTCATAGAGACAACTCAACCCTAACAGAGACCTTCTTAACATACTGAAGGATTAAATTACTGAAGAGACATTCTCTGGATATCATTTAGTGCCATCTCGTGTGTATCTAATGTGTGTCTTTATACTGTCTAATAAGGTTCTGCCAGTTGTATGTTGGGCCTGTCAATTTAGCAACAATATATTGACCATTTATTATATGTCAGACCTTTTTTTAGGTTCTGGGTATACAGCAGTAGAGGGCAAGGGAGAGATCCTTAGGTGTCTCAATACATTCTAATGAAAAAAGACAGCACAATAATCAATATGCGGTAATAACTTTCTTTGAGGAGAAGTATTATGAAGAAAAACTATCAGGGTTGGAGTGTTGGAGATATAGGGAATAATTCAATAGTATACCAGCAGGACAGTAAAGGCCTCTCTGATAAGGTCACAGAGCAGAGTCTGGAGGAAGAGAGCAAGTTGTTTAGCAATCTGGAAGAAGAGTGTTCCAGAGCAGGTTCACAGTGTACAAATGGTCTAGAATTAACTAAGAGGCCCATTAGACTGGAAGGCTGAGGAAAACAAAGCAGTCAAGTGTAAGATGAGATGAGCAATGGTCTACAAGTTCTCACCGTGCCTTACAGTTAAAAGCACACCGTTCTGGGGCTAGAAAGTTGGCTTGGTGGTAAGGACTCCTTGTTGCTATTATGGAATCAGAGATCAGTTTCCAGGACCAACATTGGATGGCTCACAGTCACTCACAGCTCCAAGGGACCCGATACAGTCTCCTGGTCTCTATACACAGCCACATACATTAGATACACACATGCACATACACATATAAAAAATAAAATTCTAAAAATTTACCACTTTGGGACTGGGAGTATAGCTCAGTTGACAAAGTGTTTGCTTTATATGCAAACTGGAGTTCATCTCCAGTATGTGGTGATGGTACAGGCTTGTAATCCTAGCACGTGGGAGATAGAGGTTCAAGGTCATCCTCAGCTACATGACAAGTTTGAGGCTAACCTGAACTATCTGGTACCTTGTTTCAGACCCAAAAAGCAAACAACAAAAACTACCACTCTGGGACCTGTGTGAAAGCAGTGACTAGAGCATTTCTGAGGTTCAAGTAAGAGGTGATGATACTCAAACTATAATGTTAGGGTTGGATGTCATGAGAGGTGTCAAGTTCTGATACGTTCAGAAGGAATAGCAGTCATTACTGGTAGACTGGATGTGGTTTTCAAAAGAAGATAAAAAAGGAAGTGTGTGGCCAGCCCTAACAAATTTGCTGCTGTAGACCAGCCACATTCTGCTGATAGGTCCAAATACTAATAAACTTGTACCAAAATGCCACCAATGAAGCCAACAGCATATTTTATCTCTAGTCTAGTTTATTAGAAAGATGAATATAATTTTAGTTTGTAGCATAAAGAATCCAAATATATGCTGTGAAAAAATTGACAAAAAATGGATCCTTAGTAGAAAATGCCTATTTTTTAATTAATTTATTTATTATATGTAAGTACACGGTAGCTGTCTTCAGACACTCCAGAGAACATGTCAGATCTCCTTATGGATGGTTGTGAGCCACCATGTGGTTGCTGGGATTTGAACTCAGGACCTTTGGAAGAGCAGTCAGTGCTCTTAACCACTGAGCCATCTCTCCAGCCCCCAAAAATGCCTATTTTGAATGTCATATATATGTATGAAAACTGTAGCCTCTAATTTATAACTCACAGTAGTGGTTCTATTAAGTTACAGTCATCTCCAAGTAAGCAAGTATGACTTTTTTTTTTTTTTGGTTTTTCGAGACAGGGTTTCTCTGTATAGCCCTGGCTGTCCAGCAAGTATGTCTTTAAATGGCTTCCATCAGTGTGTGTGCGTGCACACACTCGCTTGTTACATCATACCCTGGAGGTCAGGGGACAAATGGCAGGGATTCATTCTCTCCTTTCACCATGTGGGTCCCAGCAAAGGAACTCATGTAACCAAAGCTGGCAGCCAGCCTTTACTCCCTGAGACATTTCTCTATCCTGCTTAAATGCTATATAACTCATATTAGATGCAGAGCACCAACTTTAAATCTCAGAGGAAGCTGTTCCCAGAAACTTAGAGATCTGTTTTAAGCTAATATATTTTTGCCTTTTCCTTTTCAATTTGTTTATTTATTGACAGTACTAGACTTCGAGTCAAGATTCTCATATATGCAATGCTCTGCCGTTAAGCTACTTCTCTGCTCCAGGATATTTGGTCACACTGTGAACCCCAAAATTGTGTTATTTGCTGGAAAAACTTTCTAGTTGTGGTGTGGTTTAGCCCTTAGTTTTAATCCCTTTGACTGGAATACAGACATGTCCTTAGTACACACCTTTAATCCCAAAGGATGAAAGTAAAGTTACTTTTTAGAAGGAAGCAGCCATATTTGAAAGTGATGTTAATTGAGTGGCAGGCAGTGATGAGTCAGAGAAAGATTTGACAGAATAGGACATGCCCAACTCTGGTGAGAAGAGAGAGGAAAAAGAGGCTCCTTAAGGGAGTAACACAGAGAAAAAAGAAGGAGGCAATTTTACTAGGAGTCGTTTACAGGGACAGGTTGAAGAGAGAACAAACTAGACACAGGTTAAGACTGAATGAGCCAGGGAGCAAGAAGGAGCTAGAAGAGTTGACGAGATTGCCAGAGTTAGTATGAGGCCAAGCAGAGCAATTTGAGAAGTGAGATCGAATCAGTCATCTTGGAGAGCAGTTTGAGCCAGAACAGCTGAGTTGAACCTGCCAGTCAGAGATCAGAAAGAACAAGAAAGGGTAAGTTTATTCAGCAGCAAGTCTTAGAGGCTGGAAACATTCTAGGCCTAGATAAGATTGTATGGAGGCTAGAAGCTTCCAGGACTAGGCCTAGGTTAGCAGATGGAGGCAGTAAGTCTTGGAGACAATTTCTTCAGGAAAATAAAGTTGCTTTATATTATATTTATATTATTATTATCAGAGAGGGAGAGGGAGAAGTTGGGTTTCTCCTTCCACTTTTGTGTAGGTCCCAGGGATTGAACTCATGTTACTAGACTTGCTTCGCAAGCACTCTGCCCCATAAACCATCTTACCAGCCCTTCACCCCTTCTATCATTTGATGGTGATGATGGTGGTGGTGGTGGTGGGTGTATGCATGTTAAGGCTCTGCATTTGTATGCAAAATGGCTGAGGATCATTTTGTAGAGTTGGTTCATTTCACCTTTGCATGGATTCCAGGGATCGAACTCAGATTGTGAAGCCTGAGTAGCAAGGACTTTAGCTTCCAAGCTATCTCATACCCCAAGCCCATTCTTGTTTTTTGTTTTGTTTTGTTTTTTGGTTTTTGTTTTTCGAGACAGAGTTTCTCTGTATAATCCTGGCTGTCCTGGAACTCACTCTGTAGACCAGGCTGGCCTTGAACTCAGATGTTCGCCTGCCTCTGCCTCCCAAGTGCTGGGATTAAAGGTGTGCGCCACCACTGCCTGGTCCCCGAGCCCATTCTTAAGGTAAAACAAGATGGTGGTTAGAAACCCACACAGTACAGCTACTCTATTGCCTAGTGCCTCCATCTCTTGTGTAGACCCAAGAATTACTAGCTCTTTGTGTTTTCATGGTTGTCGTTTGGTTGGGTAGTTTTAGCTTAGTTTTGTTCTCCTATTACCTTCATGCCTCAAAATAACTTTTCCTTGTTTATGAATACTATTCCTTGGTTTTTTTGGTTTTCCATACTTTCTATGGACTGTGCTGTGGTACCTAAGTTGACTTTAACTTTTCCATTATACTAGTTTGCCTCTCCCTTCTGTCATTACAGCTACAACCCCCAAGAATTTGTATCTTAATGTTACATTTAACTTTAAATGATATATATGTTAAAAACCTGTTTGTTTATTTATTTTTACAATCTCATTAAGTAGCACTGGTTGGCCTAGAACTCATGATCTTCCTGCTTCTGCCTCCGAGGGAATGGAATTGCAAATGTGCACTACCACACCTAGCTGTATATCTCCTCACGTCAAGGGCTTTATTAGCATTCTTGGCCTTCGCTCCACATCTCCTCCCTTCTCTGTTCCTCCTAGTCCATTTTGTTAAGAGATCCCACCTGACGGCTGGATTCCTGTGGGGATGTAACTGAAGGAAGGATGTGCCTGCACCTGCCTCTGTCTCGGGAAGCAGCTGAAATTCCATCTCCTCCAAAGCACCTTCTGGGAACCTTTCTGGGAAAGGAGAGATGCGGCCACAATCCTATTAATGAACAACAGCCTAATAGTCCATGAACCTTAACCTAAAGACCTTTGTCCTGCTGGGCGTTGACAACTAGAGGGAAAACAATCAGCTCTGGCCGTGTGCTCAGCCAGCACTGGGTTATTTGCTTTTCCCACGCCCTTTCAAGCCAAAGGCAGTAAAACTTCTGAAGTAATCTGACCCCTGTGAGAACTCTGAAAGGAATTAGTGACATCACAGTGGATTTTCAGAGTAAAGTATTCGACTTTTCTTAGTTCTTCAGCAATTGCGTAGCAGTAAGCAAGTTGGTTTAAAAGCAACTCATTCATTTTAAAAGAACTGTATTTTTGCTGCAGTTGATGTATAGAAGGGAATAAAGAAAGCATTGATCCAGGCAACGAAACAGCCCTGCCACCTAGTGGTTCCTCGAGCTGGAAGGTTTTGGCTATTTCAAAGCAGGGAGGTGGGGGGTGAGGGGGATTGAGCTAGTACAGGAAACAAATGCCCCAAATGACCTAACTGGAAACTTCCATTTCCTCTTTCAATTGTCCAGTCAGAGCTGAGACTGGCAAAGGAAATGGTGTAGGTAAACATGGATGACCACCAGATCTCTAGCACAAATAGTAGCTAACTGCAAAGGGGATACGAGGTGCAACAAAAGAGCAGACATAGGGTCAGCCTTGGGACAGAGTTCCTTGGGAGTAGTCACCACAGCAGAATTGGGGTCAGAGGCAAAACTGACTGAGGCAGCATCCATAGGGATGATGGGACAATGATGAAGTCACAAGGACTTAGTATCACTAGGCTACAGGAGCTCTTGACACAGTGGTCTTGAGGCTGCAGTACACTGCTTGATTCAAGGTAAATAATTAGGACACTCTGTTGGTACCAGGACCTCTGAAACCTGTGACATCACATAGGTGACAACACGACCTATATACCTGTTGCCAAGGCAACAGCCACCATATTCCCAGAATCCATTGGGCTCACCTTTACCTGCGGCCGTGTCACCATTTGTATATATGAGAAGCACACCTCTCTCTCTCTCTCTCTCTTCCTCTCTTCTCTTTCCACCGTCACCTTTGCCCTTTCCCTTCTCAATAAACCTCACGTGGAACTGTTTGGCCTGGTGTGGTCTTTCTGGAACCTCTGCCTGCCGACCCCAACACACTCAGGTTAACAATAGTAGGCAGTCCTTAGGTGTGGTAGTAGATTCATTTCAAGTGCCTCAATAGATTCCCAAATTCAAAGATAATGAAGTTTCTATATAAAGTGGCGTAGTGCTGACTTGTGAATATGCTTGTATACTTTAAGGCATCCCTAGATTGTCTTATAACTAATAGAATGTAAATTCTATGTAAGTAGTCTGTACATGTATAGTACAGGTATAATTGAAAAACATCCTTTTTTTTCTGGCTGAGCCAATGAATGTAAAACCCATGAGAAAAGAGAGCTGACTACATGTGTCCAGGCAGGGTCTTATCTCACCATTGTTTTTTTTGTTTGTTTGTTTTTGTTTTTTCGAGACAGGGTTTCTCTGTGTAGCCCTGGCTGTCCTGGAACTCACTTTGTAGACCAGGCTGGCCTCGAACTCAGAAATCCTCCTGCCTCCGCCCTCACCATTGTTTTAACTGTACATATTGTTATCAATCCCATTATTAAGGTGGTGAAACTGAGGCTAACTAGCCCAAGTCATGGTGACAATGAGTCAGAACCAGCATTCAATTACAAACCAAAGTGATTTACACCCCAGTATCTGAACTCTTCAGTACTGTGCTTTCCCGTCACTCTGAGAAGAAGGATCACTGGGTTTTATCCATCTAACCACTGCCTTCTGCTTTGAAAGACAGCTGTAAAGAGGAACTCTGCAGCAGTAAAGAGCCACTCCTAGATCTGATGCCTGCATTTAGGGGGCTATTTAGTCAACCCAGACTGAGTTTTCCTTAATTGTACAATAGGGGGTGAAATGGTGAATGTCTCATAAGTGGCTGTAGATATTCGTTGAAGTAATATAAAGGTTATACAAAAAATTGCTTCCAACAATTCTGGTATCCTTACTCTCAGCAAGGGGCATTGCCTGGGCTGGGTTTATTGGCTTGCTTTGACCTCTGGATTTGATTTAGTTCTCTAGAATGTGGCAATGTGGCAATATGTCATGACCAGTTCCGAGTGTGGGTCATGAGAGGCCGGGTAGCTTCTACTTTTACTCTTTTCACTGTTTTTGCTACTTACTATGTGAAGAAGCCAGGCCTAAAGAATCTGTTTAGAGACAGAGTTTAATTTCCATTAGATCCTCTTCAATTACAAACCAAAGTGATTTCATTATCTGATTCGGTTTTCATCAATGTGGAACAAACTAGAGTCTTTTGGGAAAGGGACCCTCAATTGAGGAATTGCCTCCATCAGATTGGCGTATAGCCACCTCTTTGGGGTCATTTTCTTGATTAAAGATTGATGTTGTATGAGTTCAGACCATTGTAGGTGGCGCTCCCTCTGCAGGTAGGCCTGGGCTGTATAAGAAAGCAGGCTGAACAAATCATGGAGAGCAAGCCAGTAAGCAGCACTCCTCCATGGCCTCTGCTTCATTTCCTGACTCCAGGTTTCTACCTTGAGTTTCTGCCTTAGCTTCTCTCAGTGATAAACAATGAGCCTTACGATGAACTAAACTGTTTTCTCCCCAAGTCACTGTATTATTACAGCAACTGAAGGAAAACTCGGAGATCCCTCAATGTTTTTTCTGTCCTGTATATTTGTCCATGTCTTTCTATTTGTATATATGGTTTTTCTCTTCTCTTCTTACTTTTCGTTCTTCACTCTCTTTCCTGCTGCCAGAGGTCAGACCAGGGCTTTGTGTATGCTGAACACACATTCTGCCGCTGGACTGGACCTTAGACACTCCCGACTTTCCAATCTCTACTTCTTATTGGGATAACTAAATAAGCTATCCTCACTGAAAGGTAAACTCCGAGAAGGAGAAAATTTTCTTGTGTTTTGTTCTCTATAAAGTACTCCTTCTTTAGAACCATGACTAACATATAGAACATGTGTAATGGCCGCATTGAATTAAACAATGGATATAGAACAATGTTTAACATAGATTATGCTTACTAGCTGAAGCAGTCCAGTACTGGAATAAATCATTCACATTATTTCTTGAAATGTTTGCTTACTTTTAGCCTGATTTCGTTTAGTGTCCTCTTCCTCCTCTCTTCCTCTTCTTTCTCCTACCCGGCTCCCCCCCCCCCCACCGCCTCTTTCTCTCGACTGGTCTTCCTATCAAGATAGCACAGGGTGGCCTCAGAGTCATTACATCACCCAGCTTGGCTGCCTCTTTGCAATTCTCTGTCAGCCTCTGAATACTGGGATTACAGGCATGCACAGCTATGCTTGACTTTCCCTTTCTTTTCTCTCTCCCTCTATCTTTGGGTATTCTATCTTTTCTGTGATCCAAGAAAAAAATGCTGTAAATATATCTGTAAATCATGGTTGCTTGTAATTTTATTGCATATAAAACTATATAAAACTTTGCTATTTGGAGCCAGAGATGTGACTCAGAGCACTGGCTGCTCTTCCAGAGGACCCAGATTTGATTCCCAGCACCTACATGGTGGCTCACAACTATCTATAACTCCATTTTTAGGGGATATGACACCCTCATTTGCCCATGTGGTACACAGACATACATGCAGACAAAACAGCTATCCACATAAAAGAAAATACAAAATTGAAACAACAACAAAAACCCCTCTGCTATCGAGGAGAGACCTGTTCTGGTGCTTGGGAATACTTCAACCAGAGGTTTCTGTGAGTGGAATGGCAAGCTGAGAAAGCCTGACAAGGACCTGCCTGTACATGTCTGTTAGTGTGTGGGTGTTTCTAGGGTCTGTTGGTGAGTAACTGCTCCTCTTGGCAGTAGAAATGTGGACAGTCAAGTAGGATTAATTAGCCAATCTTCTCTTCTTTTTCTAGATTAAAGAGTGGAAATGCACTGATGTGCAGTACAACAGTCCTTTCTCAAGCAGTTTCTGTTAAGAACCTCTTGAAATGCAAGCTGGGTTGGCTGAAATCAGACTTTATATCCTCTCCTAGGCTGTTTGTCAAGGTAATCATATACATTTTAGAAGCATGACTTTCCAGGGCTAGATGGGAAAAGCTGTATTGACCAGATAGCTGAAACAAATTGCACAGATACCTATTTCCTTGGATAGTCACTGAGATAGGAAGGCTACTAGTCTTCTACTAGTCTTTCATCTTCAGATCCATGCTATAGTGACTCTGCAGGCCAGTGACTACAGACAGCCCATCCCAGTACTGAGTAGTATTAGTACATTTCTCAGCACAGATGAATTAGCCCTGCTAATGTTAAACAGAGTACCACATGTATTCTTCTGTCATCTAAGAACTGTGTTTTTGAAGTCAAGGTAGAATAAAGGACAAGTCTCTGACTTTCCCTATCACCTTCCCGAAAGATTGCTTTGGGCTCCTTCCTTCCCCACAACGTCTGGTCATCTTAGGGGTCAGGCTTCCTTATAAATAAACTGACCTAATTTCAGGGAAGGATTATTTTGAGTCATTCAGACTATTGGTTCCAACTTATTGGGGCCAAAGGACCCTAAACTATACCTGCTGCCTCCATTCTCCCTAGGCTGGCTCAGAACCTGTTAATAACAGAAGACAAGAGAGGAGCCAGGCCTGGTAGCACACCTTTATTTAACTCCAGCATTTTAACTCCAGGAGGCAGAAGCAGGTGAATCTCTGTGAGTTTGAGGTCAGTCTTTTCTACATAGTGAGTTCCAGGACAGCCAGGATTACAGAGAGAGAGAGAGAGAGAGAGAGAGAGAGAGAGAGAGAGAAACCTAAGCAAGAATATCATGACATTTATGCATGAACATAATTTGACATTGAACATTATTTGACAAGTGAAATGACACATAGAAGAGAGCTGTGATGGATGCTCACAACACTGTGAAGTACTAGAGGAGGGGGAGGGGAAGGAGGAGGAGGGGAGGGGGAGGGGAAGGAGGAGGAGGGGAGGGGGAGGGGGAGAAATACCAGTGGAGAAGGCAAAAAGATTCTTCTGAAATACTGGAAACTCCCGCAACCCATGTTCTCACATGTGCAAAAGAAAATTAGCATCGTTGCCAAACTTCCTGAGCAATCCAGCATTTCAGCACTTGGCAGTACTTCTTTTTTTCCCTGTGAACATAAACGCTTAATCACCCTTAATAATTAACGAAGGAAGCTATTAAATACTTAGTCATGTGTGGAAAATGAAAGTCCTTGGTCTTACATGCTGTTTGCTTCAAGAATCAAAATTTGTTTATTTTCATCTGGGGGGGGGCTAATCACAGGGACTCATGTATACATACAGGCAAACACTATTGAGCTATATCCCACCCCCTTTAAATTCTTTTCCTTTGAGACAGATTTCACTAAGTGACTGAGGCTGGACTAAATGCCCTCTTTATTCCAGACAGGTCTTGAATTTTCAATCATCTTGCCTTAGCTTCCCAAGTAGGTGGGATTATAGGCTTGTACCCCTAAACTTGGCTGTATTTTCACATTAAAATTTTTTTTATCTACATGTATGTGTGTATGCCTGCCTGCCTCTGTATGTCTTGCTTGGGGTTACTATTTCTGTGATGGAACACTATAACCAAAGCAACTTGAGAAAGAGAGGGTTTATTCGACTTACACCTCCACATCACAATTCATCATCAGAGAAAGTCAGGACTGGAACATAAGCAAGGCAGGAACCTGGAGGTAGGAGCTGATCCAGAGGCCATGGAGGAGTGCTACTTACTGGCTTGCTTCTCATGGCTTGCTCAAACAAGACCACCAGCTCAGGGATGGCTGTTATCACCCACAATGGATTGAGCCCTCCCCCATCACTAATTAAGAAAATGCAGCCGGGCGGTGGTGGTGCACGCCTTTAATCCTAGCACTTGGGAGGCAGAGGCAGGCAGATTTCTGAGTTCGAGGCCAGCCTGGTCTACAGAGCGAGTTCCAGGACAGCCAGGGCTACACAGAGAAACCCTGTCTCGAAAAACAAACAAAAAAAAGGAAAAAGAAAATGCTTCCACTAGCGCATTTTCTTAATTGAGGTTCCCTCCTCTCAGGTGAACTTAACTTGTGTCAAGTTGACATACAACTACCCAACTATATCTATATACACGCAGGCACCCAAGGAGGCTAGAAGAGGGCATTGGGTGCCCCTGGAACTGGAGAAACAGGCAGTCGAGAGCCGCCCGATGTGGATGTTGGGAACTGAACTCTATAATGGGAGACATTGGCCTGAATGTATGTGAATGCCTTATTTCTGAGCCTTCTCTGCCTTTCTGTTCTCGAACCTACAACAGTCTTCCCAGTTTTCAGCAATAGTCTAAGTTGCACATTGCAGTGATCACCCACAGTAGTAGGACCAAGCCCTTCTTCAGAGTGTTTTGTGATAGCTTCGAGTTTTAAAAATATGCAGCATCTTTGGCTTTTCTAATCCCATAGAGGAAAAACATGGCAATGATCATGGTCTATACATAAAGATGTTTATTACAGTATATTTTTGTAGGATTAGGAAATACAGACACTTAATGGTGCTAATAATAAGATGGAACATTTTCATTAATAAAACAAAGAGACCTACTGACATAAAATTATTCACAAGACTAATTTTAAAAATAAGACATATAAGAATGTATGTAATATAATCCTTTCCATATAAAGAGGTATGCCCATTGAGGGAAAATGGCTGGAATGCATACATACATACATACACTAAAAGCAAACATCTGTAACAATATTTTTCCAAGATGTCTACAGCAGATGTTTATTACTTCAACAAAAAATTTTAAAAATGTTTACATTACTAGGAACAAAAAACCCCCAATGAAACAAAAACTACTTTCATGGAAATTAGAAGAAGATGAACAAGGGATGCTGGATTACAGCAGTTCAGGTGAGAAGCACTGCGAGTGAGAAACAAGGTGTAGATGGTATAGATGACTCAGAAAGCTGATGTGGACATAGCCAGTACTCCTACTTATGAGATCAGTACTCCAGTGAGAACAATAAACATAGGCCACACCCGCAAGCCTGTGATAAAGTTAGTCTTTCAAAAGAGGGAGTATGATTCATAGTCATCCCTGCAGTGCTCCAAATAAGTGTTTAAAGACACTAGGTACCTTTGATGATTTTGGCTTTCAAGCTTGTTTAAGTGAACTGATGGAGGTCCTGACCAGAAAGAACATATGAGGAAGGTAGGACGAGATGGAAGTAATGAATTCAATCTTAGAAACACAAGGCATAAGGGGTTAGTGGGGCCTGTCCTAAGCTGTCAGTGTCTGGAGCCCAGGTGTCTGCTCTGTAGGCACAGAACGCAGAATCAGCAGTCTATGTAATCAGTGCAAATCATAGTTAAAGAAAATAGTTAAAACTGAGGTGATGCTCAGGCTTCTTGGAAGTACACAATAAAAGGAGCTGTGGGTGGGAATGCTCCTGCCCAGTGGTAAGTGCTTAGGGCAAGACAGAGGAGGCCACCGAGAAAGAAGGTCAAACAGAAGTAGGGAGCTAGGCCAGCCTGTAGTCGGCTAGTCTGGAGTTAAGGCTTGGCAAGACTGATCAGCTGGGCCAACTCAGTGTTGCTTTCCTTTCAGCTCATTAGGACAACTTCAGGTTAGCTGTACAGCAGGCACAGGGACCAGTGCTCAGTGAGGAGAACTGGAGGTTCCCCACAGGGAGCTGTCACCACAGTCTGGGGCCAGTGAAGCCCCTTTTGGATCTGACCTTTATTCACTGCTTTTCAGGGTGGGGATCACTCAAGTGTCTAAGTGCTTAGGACAGTTCCTGGTAGTGCCACAGGTACATGTGTGGTTTTAAAAATTCCCGCCTTTCCATGTGTGCCTGGCTTGACAGAGGTGGACCAACAATGGCCAGAGAGTTGAGAAGGAAAAAGAGGTCACCAGAGGAGAGACTGATAGGAAAATGTCCACATAGCAGATGTTGGCGAGGTCAAGTGCCACAAAGATGAAAATTCCTTACTTGGCCACTTAGAGGCTGTTGATAGTTGTTTACACAGGGTCCCGCCAAGTTCTTTTCATGTATATGTTTATGGTGTACATGTATGTGTTGGTACACATTTTGCATATATGTGTGAGCACCTGCACATGTTCATGGTGAGGACGGAGAGTGAGGTATCATTCTCACGTGCTCTTCCACCCTGTTCATTGTATTCAAGTCTCTCAGTCAAACCAAAAACTGACCTATATGGCTAGTCTTGATAGCCAGTTTGCTCTGGGGATCTCTGTCCCCACCTTCCACAACTGCAATTACAGGCAGGCTACCATGCCCTCCTGACAGTCACTTGGGTTCTGGACATCCAAATGCTGGTCCTCACACTTGTAAACACTTAACCACAGAGCTGTCTCCACAGCACTGGTTTTCATTTTTATAAAAGAGAAACACAATATTTATTTTAGCTTCTCAACTTAACTTTAAATTTAGACAGAGCAAATGCTACTGTTGTTAGCAAAGTGTTGAGAAAATCTGTATTTAGAGGCTCGAGCAGTTTGGGAAAAAGGACACCACCAGTGCGTGCTCTATAAGTTGATGGGAAAACTCAGGTAGCACACATCCTTTGGGCTCACTGATGAATATAAGTGCGACATTTGTAGCCATACTTCAATTTACGATTAGCAGGAAGCTCATCGTAACTTTCGGACCATCATACCCATTCTTCTTTCCTCAGAGAAGTCTCTGAATGGGGAAGGCATGTGTTAGAAGCGCTGAGAAGGGAGTGATGGCTCTTGGGTATAATTGGAACAGCAGACTTTCTGCTTGGCATCTCCTGCTTCCGCCATTTGAGATTCTCCTTGACTCCAGGCATAGTGCTCCATTCGCTTCCACTGTCGTTCCCAGCTTTCGCTGGGCCACTGACCTATAGACTGCTCATCACTCACTGACCACACTGTCTGCTAGCCTCCTCTGCATGCTGATCAGCACACAGCTCATTGGCTACAGTCCGTGTTGGTGGCAGCCTCTTCCCTCAGAAGACCACTCTCCAATCTTTTTCATGCTCTCAAGCATCTGAAAGACACTTCCACTTTCTCATGGGTATGTTCTTGTAGCTGAGCTCTGAGTCCTAGTGACACAGCTTCCTGCTTTATGTTTTTCTTTTCATAGAGTTAAAGAACACTTGAACATGGTGGGTGGGGGAAAGGGGAGTCTTACTGGGTTGAGGAATATCCAGGCAATGTTCCTTTAGCATCTACAGCATGCTGCTCTGACTAGCTCACTACTATGACTTGTCTGTCTCTCTCCATGTTCCCATTCATATGGTGAAGTCCTAACCCCCAATATGACTCTCTCTGGAGACTGCTTTTTTTAAAAAGGTAATTGTTAAGTGACATGAAATGAGGTACTAATTGTGTAGGTCCCTAACCCTATATAACTCCCGCTTTAAGACAATGATTCATATTCTGTCTGCCTGTCTGTCTGTCTGTCTGTCTGTCTGTCTGTCTGTCTGTCTATCTATCTATCTATCTATCTATCTATCTATCTATCTATCTATCTATCTATCTAATCTATATCTATCATCTATCTATCTTATCTATATCTATCATCTATCTATCTATCTGTCTGTCTGTCTGTCTATCTATCTATCTATCTATCGATCTCTTCACTTGTCATTTGCAAGCTAGAAGAGAGCCCTCACAGAAAACTAATCTCCAGAATTATTTGGTCTATGGTGCTTTGTTATGGCAGCCCAGGCTTAGTGAGACATTCATTTGCAAAACTTTTTCATTCATGGTGGTCCCTAAGATCCTTCTGACAGCCTAGACTTTTTCTTTTTGGAGAACTCCTCAGTCTATCACCTAACGTTATATATTCCAATCGTGAACTGAGTTCAGCACCTCTTTTATAGGACGCGTGTGTCTCATGCATGTCAAGGAATTGGGCTGGGTACCAGTGTTATTATTCCCATGCTTTCTCAGTATATGAGAAACATGTGCTATCTCAAGTCACTTGATAGAATCTGGGAGAGGTGAATGACGCTTGGGTCTACAGGATGACATGGTCTTATAGAATATCCAGTTAATCTTCCATGAGTTGAATACAAAGAAAACTTTGAACCAGGTTGTATGAACACAGAAGTATACTTACTGGGTCTCTATGAAGCAGAATGGAAGCATTAGAAATGCTTAGGTTCTTCTAGAAGGGATGAGGCTGCTACATTCTTGTCTGTTAAGTTAGCTTCTTAGGGCTCCACCCTGAAGCAACACAAATGCCCCTATCTTCTCACATCTGCCGTTGTTTATTTTATTATGGATTTTCCATCTGCCCTGCTCTGAAGCAGGAGGAGGAAGAAAGGACAGAGGGGAATCGTGAGCTCTTTTAAAGGATGGAGTCAGATATTAAATCCATAAAGTGGAAAGAGTGAGTCAGAGGTGATGAAAGCAATGAGTGTCACCCTGGTGGAAGACCACCTTACAGGAGCCAACTGAGTGCTCGGTTATATATGTGGCTGTCCCTCCCTGGATACCTTCAAGTCCAATCAGCGTGATTGGATTCTTGACCTGCTTGTGCTTGCTGCTCTCTGCTATGCCCCCTTCCATTGTTTGCTCCCATCCAGCCCTTATAGTCATTTACACAATGCAAGCTGATGACCCGTGGTGAGATTTCCCTTTCCTCTGGTGATAATGACCCAGTCACTCCAGGTTCCTGTTTCAGCGGAGCGTGAAGAGAGTTAGGCTGATTGATTGAGATTGAGCTGGAGTGAAATAGGATTTCACTCAAGGGTCCATTAGCTTTTCAACAATAATGTCTCAGAGAGAATGAAAACGGAGAGTTCCTTGAGGATGCTGCCTTCTCAGGATCAGCTTACAAACCAGAGATATTGTATTTGGCTCACACTAGGCTTGAAACATCTAAAATAGGGATTTTTTTTTTCCTGATTCTCTTTAAAATCGAAAGAATCCTGGATCCATATCTCTTCCTGGGACAGTGGGTTGGTGTTGAGTCGCCTGTTGTCCTTTTGGTGAGGACGTGGCCACTATACATGTGTTTGCCATAGTTTTACTGCTTCTCAGGCTCATGGAGACTACCACAAACACTTGGGTCTGTGTGCTTTGATTTATCAAAAATAAAGAAACCAGCATTTATTGAGTGCCTTCTACACATGAACCATTGCGCCTTATAATTTGCACAAATTATCTCTAATTCTTCTTAAGAATCCAGTGAGTTTTTTGGGGGGGTAGGGGAGGGGTGTTTTGGTTTGGTTTGGTTTTGAGACAGGATTTTTCTGTGTAGCCCTGGCTGCCCTGGAATTTGCTTTGTAGACCAGATAGGCCTCTAACTCAGCCTCCTGAGTGCTGAGATTAAAGGTGCAACATCACTGCCCCACTGAATCCAGTGAGATTTCATCTCTGTGACTGTGGGGATCATCTTTTGCCACTGTGAGAGATCATTATGCCTAGCATAAGTGGGCAGGAGCTCAGAAACATTTGTTGCATAAATGCATAAATAAATAAGTAAATAATTAGAAAAGACATTTTCATAAATAAGGAAGCCAAGGCCCAAAGTACTTAAGCAAGTTGATCAGAATTCGGACAGCTGGTAGGGAAGCAGGCACAGCTCGGATTCAGACAGAACAGTATGGAAAGGCCTTGGACCACTATGGCTATGCACACAGAAGACACATGGTAAGGGCTTACTGAACTGATTGACAATGATGGCCAGCGTGTTCTCATTAGTACACTGAGAAAATTGCAAGGTTTTATTTTAGTTTATAAAATCCATTTGAAAGCTGATGGTTTTAGGTACCCAGAGCTTTGAGATTCCCCGAAGTAGTGAACATTATGTTTTACATGCAACAGCAGGAAGAGTGTAATGTTTCTGTCCACAGTCAACATGGGCTGCATACATGGAGTCCAAGGCTTCCTTCATTGAAAGATAGTGATTCCTACAGCCACAGTACACAGAGATGTATTAGAAAGCTTCTTTGTACAATTCACAAGAGCCCCCAAGGCTGGCTTAAAAAGCATGGCCTTTTCAAAAGAGAAGGGATTGTTCTGGTTGAAGGAAAGAGGGTAAAGGTGACTTAGTTTCCAACACTATGCTGATGAGTCCCACGCTGGTGAATCATTTTGATGTCTTACAGACAAAAATCTCAGAACTCAGATAACTGCTGTATATTTCTTACAGCCCTCTGTCCACTGTGATCCTAAAACTACATACCAAAAATTGAACATATCTTGTGTGTGCATGTGTGCAGCTGTGCATGTATGTTGGGGATATTGGGGTTAAATTCAGGGCCTCCCTCAGATAGGCACATATTCTATCACTAAGCTACACCCCTAGCCTAATATGCCATACCAGATTCCCAAACCAGATTTTCTTTCCTCCACGCCCCCATCTGTGGCTATTTATTCTTTCATTTCATAAGCTCCAAAGTTTGGGATTTTGTATTATTCTTTTCTCTTTATAAGCTATGTATTCAAATACTTTTCCATTAAATATCTCATCATATTCCTTTTCTGCCCCTTCCCACTCAAGAACAGCCTCTATCACTTCAGATACGGCTGGGCTCTCTGTCTCTAGACTCTTTCCTTTAATAGCACTATATACTACCGTCAGATTCCTCTAAAACATCATGCCCCAACCCACGTTCCAAATCTGTGTTATCTTCTCATGGCTTGGCATAGCATTTCCCAATATGTGCTATGCAACACTTTAGTTCCGTGGGAAATGAATAGGTGTTAAGTAAAAAACAGATTCTGGGATCAAAGGAGAACATTGAGAAAGTTATGAGTCACTTCTTTCCCGAGGGACGATTCATAGCTTTGATATGTTAATGTGCCTTATTACACAGCCTTCCTCAAGACTTGTGCTTTCACAGAGGCCTTTTTGGTAGAGAATTTCACTGGCCTAGATCCTCATGAAAAGCACTTGGGAAACACTGGTCCACCAATTCAAGTCCATACTCCCCATGATGATTAATTTTATGTGTCAACTTGACTGGGCCATGGAATGCCTAAATATTTGTTCAGCCATTATTTGAGGTATGTTTCTAGGTGATATTAGCACTGAAATTGGCACACTTAGTAAAGCATATTCTCTGCCTAAATTCAACAAAAAGACTAACAGGCAACTTTACTTGCCTGGCTACCTTTGGACTAGGATATTTTTTTCTCTTTTCTTTCTGAACATCTGCTCTTCTTGGGCCTCCAACTCCCTGTACAGATATTTTATTTATTTATTATTATTGTGCAGGTGTGCCTGCTACAGCATGCATGTGGAGGTTTGAGGACAACTGTGTGGAGTGGTTCTCTCCTTCCACCTTTATACAGATTCCAGAGAGCTTACTCAGGTCATTAGTCTTACCTGGCAAGCTTTTTACCTGCTGACCCATCTCCCTGGCCCCCACCTTGCAGATCCTGAGCCTTTGAGCCTTGGTGATCATGCAAGCTAATTCCTTTTTTTTTTGGTTTTTTGAGACAGGGTTTCTCTGTGTAGCCCTGGCTGTCCTGGAACTCACTTTGTAGACCAGGCTGGCCTCGAACTCAGAAATCCTCCTGCCTCTGCCTCCCAAGTGCTGGGATTAAAGGCGTATGCCACCGCTGCCCGGCGCAAGCTAATTCTTGTGAGTATGTATGTACACATAGACAGTCTCTGATTTATGAGAATTAGGTTTGTGATTGCTTGACCTTAAGATAGATTTATCAGGATGTAACTCCCATTGTGCCCTAAGGAAGATAACTGGAAATGAGCTGTTGCAAGAATGAATCTCTGGCTGTAGCTCAGGGATAGGGCCCTTGAGTAACCTGTGGGAGGCCTTGAGTTAGAGCCACAGCACTGGGGCAGGGGGCATGGGATGGGGAGGTGGGTGTTTCCTAGCATTCTAATCTCTCTGTACTTCCTCTCTGAGACATCCCTAGCTCCCCAACCCCTTTGGATTCAACCTTGAATTCAAGGTCCAAGTGAAGTCCAATCCCTGTGGCTTAGAGTCATTTGCAGAGCACTTTAAGTTCTTGCAGGGACTGGCTGCACCCAGGGTATGTAAGTCAGATGCTCTGAGAGTGGGGCTCTGGCATTGGTAGTCTCCAGGTGTTTCCAGGACATAAACTAGAACCAGCCCAGGTTGTCCTGATGCCTGAACCCCCTTCCTCAGTGCCTGCATTAGTAGATTTGGGGGATGGGCCCAAGAATTTCTAACAGTTCTCAGGTGCTGCTGGTCTTGGGGTCTCACCTTGAGAGGCTCTGTCCAGAAGGATCAGGGACCCAGGTCACTGATGTAGATAGACTCTGTGGACTGAGGAAAACCTGATAGGATGCACACTAAAGGAGTAGCTGAAAGCATTACTTTGCATAGTAGCCCAGGCTCCAAAGTTAGGACCTGGATGTGTTTTGTAGTGTCACATAAGTTGGTCTTTCCATTGTGTTTTTCTTGTGTGTATTCATGCCTGCAGGGGATTCACCTCAGGTTGTCAAGTTTTTGGCAGGTGCCTTTACCCACTGAGTCAGCTCCCACAATGTTTTCATTAAAAGTTAGTTAATCTTTCAAAATCAGAGATTTACTTATACATAGGTCTGGGATTGTAGCTCAGTTGGCAGAATGCCTGTGTAGCATGCTGGAAACCCTAGGTTTTATTCCCTAGGCCTGCATAAAATGGATGTTCTCTTAGAATATCTGCACTTGGGAGGAGGTTCAGGAGTTCACAGTCATCCATGACTACAAAGCAAGTTGGAAGTCACCCTTACTTACATGAGACAGTGTCTCAGAAATTAGTAAACAAATAAATAATAACACCTAAAAAAAAAGGCCTAGATCCCAGTAAACCTTCTAAATGAAGGTAGTCATATCAGTTAATACAGCAAAACTATCTAAGCAACTAGTAAAATAGTGGAAAGTGAAAGAAAAAATATTGGCTCAGGCCCTCCCAAGACCATGTTCTTAGCACAAAGGAGATTTCTTTGCTCCAGAGGGACAGAGGGCAAGGAATCAGAGACAGACACAGGAGATAGAGGATGAGGGAGAACAGGAAGGGAACAAGGAAGGGGGGGGGGAAGCGGCATTTGTCCCTGGGGGACAAAGGACTGCCTCTGGATAGAGAGGAGACAGACTAGGCATATAGAGAAATGGCAGTTTATAAAGAAAGGTACAAGGAGAAACCCCGTGTTAGGATGAGGTGTTTAATTTTAATTGGGCATGCTAATTAGGTGAGCCAAAGGGGGATTTTGATTGGTGGACTTCAGTACTTTGATAGCTGGACTTTGGTGATTAACCTCAGGAGGAGGAAGTGACCAAATAAGGGAACAGACCGTGGGGGCTAGCTTTAAGAGTGTAGTCGGAACAGTTTTTAGCTAGGCAGAGGGAATGGGAGAGAAGGGCAAGGCCCGGCAGAGTCATGCCTGCCACCCTTGTGCTGGCCAGAGCCCCTTCAGAAACAATATACTATTTTGATATCAGCTATGAAGTTGTACGGTTCTTTGTTACACAGCAATAACTAACTGATATAATTAGCAAAATCCTCAAGTAGCTACAGTTTTTATGGCAAAAGCCTGGGTTCTAGCAGCTTTGGCAGGTTGAGATCAAGTTGTTGGTAACAAGGGGACTTAGCCCGGTACTGCTGCCAATAGCCTGAGGAATTTCTCCCTTAGAGACCACCAATAAACAAAGTTAGATTCTGACTACACTGAAGAAAAGAGTTTCAGGATGAGTCAGTGTGAAGCCAAGATAGCAAGTTTATTAGATAGAAATGATAAATACGTGCTTCAAGTTTAAAGAGAGTGAGAGAAACTTCAGGGCAATGTGCATCCACAAGAAATAGCTATAAGCTATGTGACTTTACAATGATACTATTTATATAATTTGGTGGTTTTCTAAGTTGCTTAAAGTCATTTAAATTATCTAAGTTACTAAATTATTTAAAAGATATAATTTTTAAAACAATTCAGTTTTATTATTTTTAAATTATGCATGTAAGTTTGTGTCCATGCGTGGGTCTGGGCCTGTAGATGCTATTGCACAGAGTCCAGAAGAGGTCGTAGACCCCCAAGAGCTGGAGTTACAGGTATGGGTGCTGGGAACTGATCTCAGGTTCTCTCTTCTACACCCAGCCATCTCTCAGACTCTAGGAAGGATGTAGTTTACAACAAGGTTTAAAAAATCAAAGTTTAAAAATTAAGTACAAATATAGAAGCTAATTTAATTATTTTTCTTTTTGTTCAGAATATGAAAATTTATTACTGTGTTTCCATTGTCAAATTTTATGATCTTGGTCTTTCTTTCTTGCCTTTGTATAGAGCCAAAAGAGACACTTTGGCTACTTTAACCACCTTAAAGCGGACTCCAGGAATATCACCTACAGCATGACCTTTCCGACCAAATCCAGCAGCCAGAACTTCATCGTTTTCCTCAATGAAGTTCAAGCAGCCATCATTGGGCACGAATGCTGTGATCTTCTTGCCGTTCTTAATGAGCTGCACCCTGACATTTCTTTTTTTTTTTTTTTTGGTTTTTCGAGACAGAGTTTCTCTGTGTAGCCCTGGCTGTCCTGGAACTCACTTTGTAGACCAGGCTGGCCTCGAACTCAGAAATCCTCCTGCCTCTGCCTCCCAAGTGCTGGGATTAAAGGCGTGCGCCACCACCGCCCGGCTGACCCTGACATTTCTTGATTGCAGAATTTGGCTGTTTGGCTTCAACCCCTACTTTTTCCAGCACAATTCCCTTTGCATGAGAGGCACCCCCAAACGGATTGGCCTTCAGGGCTGTGCCCAAGTGGGCTTTCTTGTACTGTTTATCATGCCACTTCTGGTCCCGTCGGTGACTGCGGAGCTTCTGGGCAGTACGGAGACCACGACACTTGCTCATCTTGCCGGCGCCACGGGCCCAAGAGAAAGAGCTTAATTATTTTTCTTAAAGAACTTTTCTTAGTAAATGAACCGATAAGGTGTTGTGAGGTGTATCTGTGGGACTTAGGATGAGAGAGGAAGGCTAAAACAGTTAAGCTCATGGCCACAAGCAATCAGGCCCTAAGCAAACACTTCTGTTTTCACTGTGTTTATTGGGCTTCTGAGGAGCGTGGATAATCCTAAAATAGCTTCTTTCAGGTGTGTGGGTGACCCTCAAATAGTTTCTTTAGTGAAATGTCCCATCCCAGCCTGGATAATGAACTCCCAAAAGCTGTGTAGATGGGCTCCCCCTTCAGTTAACTGTGCTTTGTATATATTCTCATTCCTCAGGAGACCACATGCAGGGTTGGAGGTAGGATGGGGAAGGGGCAGAAAGTGGCAAGTGTGGCACATAGGGAAGGAACCTTAGTTGAGGGGCTCTTGCTGGCTGTCGGTCAGTAAGCAGATGAATCACCAGCCTGGCCTTACCTTGGGGACACTGGATGAAAAACATTAAAGCCTTTTCTTTTGTTTGTTTTATTCATTTTGTTTTGCATGTGCGTGTGTGGCCTGCACGTATGTTTGTACACCACAGGCATGCTTGTTGCCTACAGAGGTCAGAAAGGGCATCCTATCCCTTGGAATGGGAGTGCTGAATGGGCCTAAAACACCATGTGGGTACTGGAAATCAGAAATAAGCGATCCTAACCACTAAGTCATCTCGTCAGCCCCTCAAAGCATATTCTATAATCATTATCCCAGTGACCCTGCCTGTCAGGTCAGGTGGAATTACATTCCCACGGTGCCCATGAAGAGTGTGAGTATCAGAGAGTCAAGGGACATCGGAGAGGCACACAGTAACAGACGGGACACGCCACTCTACTTAGTCTGAGGCTTCCTTCTTCCATCCTCCTAGGCCAAGAGACTTGGTGGCCACTAAAGTCCAACTCTGCAAATCATCAGGCTGTCTTCAAGAGCATCCTCAGGCAGGAGAGATGGCTCAGCAGGCAAAGATATTGGCTGCATAACCTAGCAACCTGAGTCTGCTCCCACTAACCGACTCCACTGATCACGGAGTTGACCTCTGATCTTCACACATGTGCTCACATACACACATCATGACCTCCATGTAAATATAAATACAGTGGCATGTGCTTACACATACACATATATATTAATAAAAATATACTTATATCTAAATTATATACTAATTAGATATATTATAATTATATATTACATAAACTGTATATTTATCATACAATTAATACTTTATTGTGTGCTAATATTATATAATTATATATTGATTAATATATATATATATATATATATATATATATATATATATATATATATATAAAGATCAAAGGGCAAGTATGGGAGTCAGTTGTCTTTCCACCATGTGGTCCCAGGGGATCAAATGTAGGTCTTCCAGTTTAGCAGCAAAGGCCTTAACCATCTCACAGCCACCCTATTTCTTTTAAAATTTACATACATACTTATTTATATATAATAAATATATTAACTAGTATAGACAATATATAATAAATATATATAGTTGCATATATATGTATATGTATATGTATATATATATACACACACACATACATATATATACACTAAGGAATTTAAAAAGAAGGGGAACCCTCTGTCCAGCGTTTCTCTCTGAGAGCATTACTTGTCTAGCCCGACATCTGACTAGCACACAGAGAGCCTTACTGAGCCAGTGACCCTCTGCTATTTTGCTCTGTTTTCAGAGCATCCCAGGCTGCTGCTCTCCTTCCCTGGCCTGGGATGAGTAATCTCTGATCTACCATCTGATATGGCGTCTGTAGCTTTGTCCCAGCACGTCACATCATCCTCCATTTCTTCTGTGTCTCCACTCCTTTAGATCTTGGTTGCTTTATTTCAGAGCGCGTGGATTTTCCTTTTCTTTCTAGTCTTCAGTCTAGAGTGAATCTAGAGTAGCTTCAGTCGAGTGAATGACTGAGTAGAACTGAAATTGAGTAATATAGTTGTGAGATACATTCAATTACACTAACGTTTTTCTTTTGACTCTTTTATTTTGCAGTAATTGTAGACTCCCAGGACTGCCCAATCTAAACAACACACATGTTCTAATTTGATCGCTCCAGTGTTAATGCTGAGAAGCAGGTGTTGTTTTGTATTTAAATGAGTACCTGAGAATTTCTTTCCCGTTGAGATACTGAGGTAGGGACTACCATTTACTGTTTTCTTTATTTTATTTTATTTATTTTATTTTTTTTGGTTTTTTGAGACAGGGTTTCTCTGTGTAGCCCTGGCTGTTCTGGAACTCACTGTGTAGACCAGGCTGGCCTCGAACTCAGAAATCCTCCTGCCTCTGCCTCCCAAGTGCTGGGATTAAAGGCGTGCGCCACCACTGCCCGGCCATTTACTGTTTTCCATCCACCAGCTGACTGTTGTTTCTGTAGTGCTGGAATGGAACCCAGGGCCTTGTGTGCTATGCAAGAGTTCTCCTACTGAGCCGCCACCAGCCCCTAACAAACAGCTGTGACTATTTGCTTGCTTGCTTGCTTGCTTTCTTTCTTTCTTTCTTTCTTTCTTTCTTTCTTTCTTTCTTTCTTTCTTTCTTTCTTTCTTTCTTTCTTTCTTTCTTTTTTCTCTTTGATGACAGAGCCCAAACCTTATGCTAAGATCTGGCATGTGGTAAACATTCAGTAATTGTTGATTTAAATTGAATTTCTGGGCTGGAGAGATGGCTTAGCAGTTAAGAGCACTGACTGCTCTTCCGAAGGTCTTGAGTTCAAATCTGAGAAACCACATGGTGGCTCACAACCATCTGTAATGAGATCTGACACCCTTTTCTGGTGTGTCTGAAGACAACTACAGTGTACTTACATATGATAATAAATAAATTTTTTAAAAAATAAAATAAATTGAATTTCTCCTTTAGTATCTTAGAAGATATATATGGGACTACTCTCTGGAAGAATGTTTGGAAGTTGTGTATGGGCCGGCAAGATGGCTCAGCAGGAAAAGACACTTGCTGTGCACGCTTGGTGAACTGAGTTCAAGTCCCAGAACCCGTGTAAAGGTGTAAGGAGAGAGCTGACTTTATAAAGTTGTCCTTTAACCTCCACACATGAATCCCTTTCTCCAGCTACCAATAAATAATAAATAGGTTTAGAAGTTGTTTGTGAGTTGAGTGTGGGGTGTGCTCAGTAGCAGAATGCTTACTCTGCATTCCGTCGACATCCCTGAAAGTCCCTAAATAAAACCCCAGTAGTCTAGGATTCAAATCTATTATACTCTGGCTGGTGACCAAATTTACCCTTCTTCTTTAATTGAAGCACATTTGGGGGCAGAGTGAGAAAAAGAGACAGAGACAGAGAGAAACAGAGCGAGGCAGAGAGTCAGGAAGGAGTCTTTGAGAAAAAGAAGTGAGAGACATTACTGTGTAGAGGACCCTGCCTGAGAGAGGCCTCCCTTCGTGCTACCATCAGAGGAATGCAGGCTGTCCTTCCAGGGAACAGCTTTGCTCTTGGTGTGGGGCAAGGCAGAACAGAGGGGGGCTGAGAACCAAGAAGAGGAGGAACCAGAGGGGCCAAGTGATGGAAACCAACAAGGAAGCAAGCCTAGAACTAAGAAAAATAGAGAGACCAAGGAAAGACCAAGAGGCTGCCGGGTTGACCAGAGGGGCTGTGGAACCACCCATTGAGGTCAGTGCCCCCAGGGTCTCATCATTTCAGCCTAGCTACCTCCAGAGCATTTTATTGGTGCTTTTATCATCATTGTGCTCCTCTTTTATAAAAACAAAGGCAAAGTGTGTTTAACGATGACTAATTTT